>APFE030004821.1:2221-64929 GCA_000404065.3 Pinus taeda
AAATTTTTATTAATGTATATTGAATATTTATTATAATTTTAAACATTGCTTTAAATTAATTATGTGATCAGCCAGTTGTTTGATCTAAGAACATGGAAATATTTTTTCTTGGGATAGACTAATATAACTAATAATTCTGATAGCCCCAAGAGTTAGCTCAATCAATCAAATCAAGTGCCTCGCCAACGGGAGGTCACAGGGTCGAATCCCGAAAGCTCTTGGGGTCAGGTCAATAAATAGGCCGAGGGGTGTTGATGTCCTTCGGGTGGTGTCCACTCAGTGTTAAACAACCCTAGACGTAGCGGCTACCCACTGACCCGGGTATCCGTGAACCGGTATGTGAAAAAAAAAACTAATAATTCTGCTTGAAAAATTGACATAATTTTGTATCTTTGAGAAGATATCCTAAATATAAATAGTGAATTATATTCAAGGAATCACAAAAAAAAAATCACCTCTTGAACTCCCAAATTCACAATTTTCCTTACGGAGTTGTCTTTAGTGCAATTTTCTTTACTTTCTAGTGCTAGAATTGGGCAAAAAAATTAGAGGTGAAATCTTGATTTGTGTTATTTAAACTAGTTTTTTGAGTGTATATATGAATTCAACACCTGAAAAACTCTTAGGGCACCTCAATTGTGCAGAGGTTACCCTTCAAGCTTGTGATTTTAATAAATTCATACCGAATTTTAGAGAAATTAAGAAAAAAACTTCCTAAAATTCTCACTAAAGACAACTAAACCCTGATATAAGACATATTTCAATGAAAACAACTAATAAATCGTTAATTTACTCATAATATTGATATTTAACATTTACCTCCAATACCTATCTAAATTATAATATATAATATATATATACATATAATATAATATATATATATATATAATATAATAGATATATATATAAATAATATGCAAAATACCAAGTAATAAACATTTTCTTGTCAAATTTCAACTAAGTTGGAATTCCCCACTTCATTATTATTTCATTACTTTATTTTGTAGCCAATAAAAAGATTCCTTCTTGGAAGACACTAACCACTCATAATTTAATTCGTCCTAGATTGTTTGTTTCTCAAAAGAAGGGAAATAAACACAATTGATGGACTTTCTTCTTCTTGTTCCTTTACCGGCAGACTTAATCTTTACATTACATATATTTGTGATGGTTACCATATCAAGGATAATTTAAATGAATTGGATTTTCTCATTAATGTTCACTTCGTGTATGATGAAAGAAATTTCATTAATGTTCAAAAGAAATTTTAATATGTTAACTTCGTGTATGACTAAAGAAATTTTAATATGTGCAAGAGAAATAAATTGTGAGATATTAAGATATTTATATTTTTAATATTTTTAATTTTAAAAATATATTATTTATTGGAAGTATTAATTATTACATTTAAAAAATGATATATATTATTAAATATTTATATTAAAAAAATTAATTTTAAAATTAATATTTACTATAAATTAATTTTGTGTAGGGGAGGGACGCCATTACCTGTGCGCCCTCCCCGCCACCTTGCCCGCCGCCACATGATTCGAATGAAATTGGTACAACAGCTGTCTGTCATGGAGGTCCACGCGTTGGGCACCTTGTCAAGGGGTTAAAACACCGTTTTGTGCTGTGTTTAGGGTTGATTCCGCGACATTTGTGCGATGTGTTGTTTGCCGCTTGTTTTTTTGTTCGGGTCCAGTTGTTAGGCAAATCCCTCCGCCGAAGATGGCGCGGGAAGGCCCCAGAACCTGCGCACTTCCTCCACCATGGTTGAGCTGATGTCTGCCATTGTTTGAGGTTACGCGTCCAAGGTTGGAACAGGGTTCCTGGCTTTCTTGTGGTTTTCCGCCTAGATTTGTTGGTCATTTTGGACCACCAGTGGTTTAGGGTTTCTTTTGTGGTGGTTTAATTCATGGTTTTTTTTTTTTGGGGAGGAGCCAGTTGCAGTTTTAGTGAGTTCGAGGTCGACGGTTTTTTAAACAGGTAATTGCAGGTTTTTCTATTTTTGGTTGGTTTTTTTGGTCTTTTTTGTTGTCTAATGGCTAATTTCCAACTCATTGCAGGTGTGGCGAGCTCCGGAGAAGGTGTGGCGAGCTCCAGAGAAGGTTTGGCGAAGGTGTGGCGACCATCCATGGTTTCTACTCAGTAGGATTTTAATCCTACCAACTATTTCTATGTGTTTTTCAACACAAAACACCTTATTGGAATTTTTGTTAACTTTGCATGGCAGGTTTTGAGGGTTTAGGGTTTTGCAGGTTAGGGGTTAAGGGTTTAGTGTATTTAACTTATTTTGTTCTTTCTTTGGTCTTTGAATTTAGATTTAAATGCATACTTAGCTATTTAGGGTTTTGTTCTTTCTTTGGTCTCTAAATTCAGGCTGTAGTAGCACTGTTTGCATGTTTACCTACATAGTGGCTTACAATGTTTCACTGTGGTCGCTGTCATGAGAGTATTATCTTTTTTTTGTTGTGGAAAACTTGGTGAGTGTGCATTTACCACCACTTAAGAGGGCATGTTGAGCATAATGGCAAGTCCCGCCACCATCACAAGGATGATGGTGACCACATCCAGCCCTGGATTTTCTTTCCCGTATTGCAGCACTACTTGTTCTACAAGTGTCTTGGAAACTGGATATGCTTGCACAATTAGCTATTAAACAACACTGTTACACACTTGCAAGTTGCGATTTACTCACTATGGGTTATCCATAGTTGCAATTTTTCAGGGTGAGGCAGAACCCATAGTGAGGTTCGAGATTTTCTGTGCTAAGCCATGGAAAAGAAAAAAGAGGCAACTGTAGTTTCCTCTTTTTCAGAGAGCAATACCCTTATATTTGCTGCTGCAAATGCTTGTTAAGATGACATGGCTTCTTCTTCTGCTATTGATAAAGCTAATAACAATACCAACGCTCTACCAACAGTGGAAACCCTTGAAATCGATGTCATCCCTATGACCACCAAAACCCTCCATCGCTTCCTCATGCCTCCACTTCCTTCTCTTCCATCGAGGAACTATTGTAACCCAAGGGATGCCTTACTCCTCTTCCAGCATTCAAATGGTGTTCGTGCTGATGAAAGGGGTAGAAGGTATACTAATAAGAGTGACAATGTTGACAGTGGATGCCTTTATAATGGTTTGCGCTCAAATTGATTCTTCCAAATTTATCAGGTGAGTACTTCAATATTTAATCTTACACATCTTTCTTAACCCTGATCTATGAAGATAAACACAAAATACCAAGGTTAAGACAGATCTAGGGTACATTTTATTGGTTTCTTTCTTTGTATTGGTTTTATGTATATTTTATTAGCATTTCATGTAGCAGGGTTGTAATTCTTTCTATAGCAATGAATGCTAACAGTTCTTATGTTTATCTTACTTTTTAATTTTGATTTATTTAGCATAAAAAAGATAAAGAAATACCAAGGTCACATTGGACCTAAACTATCTGATCTTTCATCATATTATTTTCCATTTTATTTGAACAATATTACATATGAGTGAAACATCTCTTCCACTGGATGTTGTAATTTTTTCCGCAATTCTTATGTCCAGACCTCTTTGTTTTATTAAATTTATACTATTTCTCTCCCTGCAATTCCTATGTCTGGGCCTCTTTGTCCAGTTAATTTTTTGCAAAAAAATGAAAAAAGTTGTTCCTCGTGTGTAGACCTGCAAGTCCAATTTATAAATTTATATAGGCAATGTCTTCGACAGAAATCTGCCTAAACAACTTTTGCCAATGGATATACACAAGGAAAAACAAGTGAGGGTGTTTATCACTGCAAGGAACAGAGATGTGCGTAAAGGGTGCATAATGAAAACAAACGCCTTTTCTATAAGATGCCTTCCCTTTGCAGAAGCAATGCATTTTATCAAAAATAAAATGTACAATAAGACAAGTGACATAGAGGAACAAATGGATTCTAGTCAAATCAAACAAGATAGTAGAGAATATGGTAGAATTCCAAAACTTTTCATTATACCAGCAGCATTTATACCTTGCAAGGAAGACATACAAAAAGCTTATCATATAAAGATGGCAGAGAAAAACAAATGGAATGCTATCTCACCTTTAAGTTTCTAACTATCTTCTATCCAGAGATAGTGAAAGATCTATTTCTTGACATCTGCTTATTTGTGGAAGATTTCAATATAGATTTGCTAATAAAAAGAGCACTGGTCACCAAAGATGCAGAGCGTTTGTCACTAAAGACATAAACATTACTGCAAGGGCATATGAAAATCCGCTGCCAAGACACCGGGGGAATAAGATTCAAAATAACAAAGGCTAGTCAAATTGAAAAGTTGTTTTATACAATGTATGTAAGATATACTTCAGTTCTCATGACTGATTCATTTAATTTCATTAATTTGGTAATTGCATGCAGGACATTCAAAAGGTCAGAGGTTTAGTGAATTTAACGATACATTGCATATCCTGAAAGTATGTGTAATTCATTAAGAATTCTTAAACTCTATTCTTTATGACCCTGAGAATCTTGTAAGATTTCTACATTATAATAGACTATATATGTTCCTTCTAAAATGGATTTTGGCTACAATGTTGGACACATTATGAAATAAAACAACCTAGGTTGTAAGCCAAAATGTTTCTATGACAAGAAAAATATACAATCCATCAAAAATCCACATCATAATGTGGTTAGAACCAAAAACATATGACACCCCTATTCTTTATGGCCCTGAGAATCTTGAGTGTCAAAACTCCCCGATACCTTCTTGAGCTAGGTAGGTTGGCCTACCAGTCAAGGGTTGATTAGGAAATGGTTGATTGCTTCCATATGATTGATTCCAATTTGCAACTTCCAACCATGGAGGTATTGAGTACCCATACCTCACATTTGCACTACTGACCTTTGCATTAAGTGGAGGTGTGTAATGAGCATACATAGAATTGACACTAACTCTGGAAGGAACAAGGCAAGTGGGTAAACCCTCAGTGTGATAGTGAGGCACTTGAATGTTTATGAGATCTTGGAATAATGGTGTATTATCTCCAATGGAGTCCAATGAGTTTGAAATAATCCTTGTTTCATCAGCTATTCTTGTATCATTGATCATCCCTTGTTCCTTTTCAAGCATTTGTTGTGCCTTTCATTTTTCCTTTGACTGTCTTGCCATTTGTTTATGTTGGTCCTTAACTTGCCTTTCTTTATCTCTTTCAATCCCTCATCTGCTCGATGTTGCGCTGCAACAATCCTTGCTACCTTCTTCTCCTTGACTAGATCCTTCTTTTTCTGTTTTAATTCTTGCATTTCAAATTTCTTTTTTTCAGAGTCAACTAACAGGTTTATATAGTCCTCTAAGGTGAGTAACTGTGAGCTTCGACCCAGAAGAAGACTACCCGGTGCAACTTGCTTTTTTTCATTGATATTCTCTCTACTGGTACCATTAGGAACTGGCCAAGTGTCTTCTCCACCCCTCCCACTTGCATGTCATTGCTTGGTACTTCCCTTTCAGTATCTGATGGAACTGATTGAGCTATATCATTATCTTCATTTGATGCCTCATTATGTCCTTCATCTTCTTCCATTGATCTATTGTCCACAAAAAAATGAACAATTTCACTATTCAGTTCTGCTGGTTGTGAGGGCATGTTCATGCTTTCTTCATTGGTTGCTGAGACACTATGAGCATTCATATTGATCATTGCTTCTGCTAGCCATGAAGGTGGGATTACTTGGCTTGGCAATTTCAATTGGTCATTGTCAACTACATGTTCAACAATGTCATTAAAAATATCAGCAACAGGAGTTTCATGTTCTTGAGTTGGTGGAATGATCTCCATGTTACTGTGAATTTGTTCATGGTTATATTGTGTTTCACATACAGTTTCATCATCTTCAGCATTTAAGTGTCCTTGAGATAGGGAAATCATATTACCAGCTGCAACAATATCATCTTGTTCATCTACTTCTTGCACTTCAACACTGTTTGGGCATTCCCTTCTTCCTGACCATCCACATGAAGCGCTTGGCTACAACCAGTATCATGCATAAGAGCATCATAGCTCAGTGGCCAGATTCTTGTCCTCCTAAAGCCAGCCTTGATATTTGATGGTGTCAAAGACCTTTTAAAAGCTTTACTTGCAAGCTCTGCTAGCTTGAACCTTTTCACCTCAACCCCTGGATTCTTTACCATCCATGTAGCGGGCTCCGACCTAAAATAGTTCTTGAAAGGGCCAAACACACTAACATCAAGGGGTTTCAGTTTGTGAGTGGTATGAGTGGGCAATGTCAACAGGTCGATGCCTAAATTGTTTGCTTCCTCAATTGTTTGTACATCCATGTGGCTCCCATGGCCATCTAATATCAATAGGTGTTTGTTATTAGACAAGACACCACCTGGTACCAATGCAGCAAATTGAAAAAGCCAACTTAGAAATAGTTCTTTAGTCATCCATGCATGGGGATGTGCATCCATGCATGCACCTGGTTCACAGTTCTATATATAGTTTTTTAGTTGATTTTTACCTTTGAATAGATAAAATATTAGGATTGAAGTACCAATTGCATTGACACAACATAAAATAGTTATCCACTCCCTACTCTTAGGAAAAATCTTTGGCACATTTCGGCTCCCTCTCTTGGCAATTACCCGCATGCCACAATTCCTCCCTGCCTATAAACCTGTTTCATCACAGTTCCATATATGGTCTGCTCCATAAGGATGTTTATCGCAAGCACTAGAAAGTGTGTCATAGAACTTTTGCACAACTGCAGGGCACAAATTTAATGCTCTGTCTCTGTCAAGGCCCTCAGCAGTATGCAATATAAGTTCTGGATGCCTTTTTTTAAACTGAAACCACCATGATTTACCAGGAAACCCATCTTTGAATGGGTTTGGCCTCCCTTGACAGATTTGAGCAACTGTTGATTTGAGTTGTATCAACTCTAGCCCATGTCCCAATTGGGCCATCTCTTTACACCACTCAACCACCTCAGCCTCCTCCTCCTCAGTCATAACTATAAGAGGCCCTCTACGTTTTGTATGAGTCAATCCATTTATCCAATAATGTATTGATGATCCATAGCTAGACAAACTTGATCCATGTAGCACAAAAACAAAACGATAGTCAACACCCATAATTTGCATGACACACACAACATTGGTTTCCAAGTGATAGATCAAGATTAAAGTAAAATCTTGTCCTAGGTCATTTGGAGGATAGGCAACCAAAAGCCAAATTATCTTGAGTTTCTAGCTTAGTCAATTCTGATTATTACATTCTGAGTCTCTCCATTGACCTTTGTTCACCTATTTACACAATGTTTTAGCTAAGGCATAAGCAAGTGAAATGTGCACATATATTTTGTTTCAAATATCATTTTCCATTTTTTGTTGTTTGGCATTGCCAAAAATGTCTCAGTATGCCAACTTCTCCATTGCAGTCCATGGCCACCATTCCAGGCATAGTAATTAGTTTGGAAACTCAAACAAAGTATGGTCATATGCTCCAGAAGAGTGTTATGCTTGTCATAATCACATTAAGGCTGGGCAGCTTGAAAGCCATGAGAGATCTTAGTGATGCTTTCATTCGGAATTTCGTTCATTCCCATTACAATAGACTTTCACGTAAATCAAGATTCCCGTTTTGGACAAAGAAAACTTAACTGAAGACACGTGAGAAAAGATCTTAGGTTTTTAAAACATTTATCTCATTGAATGGAGAAATTAGAGTTTGAAATAAGAAACTCTACAGAAACTCTATAAAAAACAGTTGTGTGGTTATATGGTTTCCAATTTTTATTATCAGTCATAAAAAGTTTTAAAAAATTGAACTGAAAAAATTAAGTATGTTGAAGGCATTCATTTTTTTTATTTGAAGGAATGGTTTTAACTTTTCTAAATAGCTATATTTAGAACCTACTTTTTATTCAATGGTTGTTTGTGAAACCATCCAGCTATCCTTTTAGCAGTTATGGCCAGGCAGATCATGTAACCATCAAACCAAAAGAAGTAAAGGAGTATAGAGAGGAAAAGATAAATTCTCCATGCAAAAATTGACGTATTGCAAAAGTCTTTAATGTTGTTTTATGAAATCTAAGTACTCTATTTTCCTTATTCGGTTCCCCTTAACAGTCTTTTTGTTACTATCTATTTTTGTCATATCCTTGTGGGTATATCTCGGTGCTCCTTAACAGTGTTTCCCTTACAGTCTGTTTTCGTTTGATCCTCCTGGTTATATGGGTGAATTGTGAAATAGAACTATAGGTTGTGTGTTTATTTTCATGAAAGTGAAACTGAATCTATAAGAAGGTGAATTGTGAAATAGAACTATAGGTTGTGTGTTGATTTTCATGAAAGTGAAACTGAATCTGTAGGAACTGAAAATGTAAGAACTCTAATAAATGAAAACAATGAAAACAGAACTGTAAGAAGAATGTGTTGTAATTGACATAACTAACTTGGATATATTGGCAACTGTTTTATGATGTTGTCTTCAAGTTTGCTGAATAGTTTGAAAGCATAAGATGAAACTTCAATAGTGGGTGGACTTCTTTATAGTTTTTGGCACTTGAATTTAATTGGTGGACATGGATGGACATGGATTACAATGGCTTCATTTTGAATGTGTGGTCTGGATTTAATTTGATGTGATCTAATGGTTGGGAATTGGTTATTTGTTGATCCATGTGCTTTGATCTTTTTTAATGAGAAATAGAGTGAGTTGGGTGTCATTTATTGCAGTTATTGGGTTTGGGTGTCATTTATTAAACAAAGTGGGTTTAAATGTTATTGGGTTGGGTGTCATTTATTGAACATAGGGGGTTTAGTTGTTGAACAACACAACAGTTATGGCTAACATACATTCCCTTTTATTATGTGCAGGTATGGATATTTATTTGGGATACAAAGCTTCAGTTCTGATGAGTGGGGGTTGAAGTGGCTGCTACTTTGTACTTCTGGAATAGACCATTTTGGAAGCATTTATGGTTTTAGCTGTTTTCTAGTTGGGTCAATATAGTTTGCACTCTTAAGTATTAAGATACTATTTATGGGTAGTTGTGGGCCCAGTCAATGTCTGGGGAAATTTTGGACATAAATTAATACTTATTTATACTTAATGTTATTTATCTTTGTTTAAATATTGGTTTCAAAAGTCTCAATTTATGGTGGCTTGGTGGGACCAGTACTAATTCAATTACTGGTCCCTGCACAAACATTAGAATCTCTCCCCTCTATTATTCTTATGCTTGAATTTATGGAAGGGGATAATATATTATATATATATATATATATATATATATATATATATATATATATATTAATATATATTATATATATATATATATATATATATATTTATGTTTTTGTTATCAAAATTTATTTTGATTTAGTTTTGATCGCAAATTGACTATGTGATAAGTTTGGGAGTTGTTTGATCTAAGAATATTAAGACATTTCTTTTTGGAAATAGATTAATACAACTAATAATTTTACTTGAAAATTTGATTTAACTTTGTATCTTAGTGGAGATATCCTAAATATAAATGGTTAATTATACTCAAGGAATCATAAAAAACCATTATATCATGAATTCTCATAAACCCTGATATTTTACAATCATTAATTTGGTTCTGGGTTCCAAAGAAATGCAGATCTAGAACTCAATATCAACCATTTGAGCGATGCAACTCTAGGAGAGCATGTCTATGCAGTGGCTAGCCCTATTATTGTAGGCAATCATATAAAAGCTATATTATGCCATAGAAAGATAAATAAAAAAACCTCTACCAAGGGTCCTTGAAGCCCAAAAAAACACCCCTCGCGGGAGAGATGTTAAGTAGAAACAGTGGTATCTTAAGTGTTATGATATCTTACATACTCTTTAGCATTTGGTTTAGCTAAAGCTGGTTTAACTGGCGTAATTTCGTATTCATATAAAATTTTATAATTATATAAAATTGTTTAACAATGTAAAGGTTATTAATATTTGTGGAGTTATAGTTCTATTAATATACTAGACATAAAGATAATTCTATTAATGTAATAGGGTAATATATGCCACTCATTAGATTTAACTAAGTACAAAATGCAATAAATAACATATAGGGTTATTAATATAATTATAGCTCCACAAATATTAATTCCAAATTAAATGACTTTAACTAAAACAGAAAAATCCTACACATTTATATAACCTAAGTTTTAAAATACACATAATTTTTTTCGATTAATTCTACCCTCGAATTATAACTCCACAAATATTAATTACCAAATTAAATGACTTTAACTAAAACAAAAAAGTCCAACAAATTTATAATAACCGAAGTTTTGCAATACACATATTTTTTTTTCCATTAGTTTTGCCGGCTACAAAATGGTCTCTCCAGAAAACCAAGCTGGAAAGGAAAATGATTATAAAAGTTCCTAGACCATTGGAATGGTGATTTTTCAGACTTTTAAATGTTAAGGATTTTTTAAATTAAGACAAAAAAAACCAGATATTTTTTTCATTTGTGGTTGGACTAGTGATGTTTAGGAGTTTTAAATGTTAAGGATTTTTCAAATTAAGACAAAAAAAAAAACAGATATTTTTTTCATTTGTGGTTGGACTAGTGATGTTTTTTTTATTACCAGATTAGGTTATTCAATTGGTATTCAGATCCCTTTATTACAGGATTAGGTTATTCCAATATTATCCGCCCCTCACAGTTGAAGACCAAAAGGAAATGGATTTAATATATACTGGTGTTGCGTGACTTTCATGACAATGTTTCTTTAATTTTTTCGAAAAAGAAAATCAAATGCCGAATATCTGCTTCCAAACATCTGATTTAAACGAACTTTTACTTTTCCTATTACCAGCTTTAGAATTCAACCATTTATACAAAGCCCTGTCGAGTGTGAATTTTTGTAAAGTCAGAAAATCAAGGGTTGGGTTGGGAAAGACAATTTTTCAACGTTTAAGCTATCTCCATAGTCACAATCCACCTATTATTCACAGATACTTAAATTGTGATAACAATGTTGTCAATGGTAACCATGGTGAGGTCCAAATTGGGGATGTTATTGGCATTCATTGCAGAAGAAGCATTGAAAGCACCAACAAAAGAGAGAAACCTCATTCATTAAGGCTTGAAAAATCAAATTCTCCACCTCACAGCCCAGGGTTGGCTCGAGGCATTAGATCAGGTATAAATTCTCCATTGGAACAATAGAGAATGTACAACTTCAAAACTCAATTGATGAGCTAGCAGCAAAGATGCTGAAGGGGTTAAAGCACCCTAAAAATGGATATTTGATTGGCCTTCTCCAAAAAAAGCACTCTAAAAATGGATATTTGATTGGCCTTCTCCCAAAAAAGAGTGAGTTGGCACCTGCTTTTTCAATGATGATCATCTACTTCTCAAAATATATTCTTAAATAGCATTGCAGCTAGTGAAATTTTAATTGTTTGTAGTTTCCAACATATATTTTTGTTCGTCAAATACTGCACATGAGCACATTTTTATGCCTCAGTTCTTTAAGATCAGAGAGGTCCTTATGTCAAGCTTTTGTTAGCCTGTGGTAAGAGTGCAGCATGTCAGGTTGGATCTCTGTGTATCTTATACGGTTAATCAAGTTCCCCATTCTTTTGGATAGAGCACATAATTTCAATTTTGTTGTTTTATTGTTTAGTGCCAAGTCTTCAGAAGTGTAGAAGTCGTGATGTTTGCAACTAGTATACATTGACTTTTTAGTTATTTTTATTAGACTGGTGGATTCTCTTTATCTATACAAACTGAAACACACTTTCTTCCAGAAGTAGGATTTGTAGATTTAGTTTTCAGTTAGTATTTCAGTTCTACAACAGGTAACACATTTTCTATCGAAAAATTTGGGATTGTCTGATATTTCGCTTTAGACTTGCTTTCTCATATCAAAGAAATGTATTAGTGGTGCCCATCCCTTAGGATGCAGTCTTGACGGAAAAATCAAAGAGCAGAAGAGATAGTGGATCTCTTTTCCAAAAAAGCTAAAACCTTAACTTGTCGAAGGTAGAACTATTTCCACAACTATATACAAGATCACACATTTTCAAAATATATATTATTAGATAAGCTAAATGGGATTATATCATCAGATAAGTAGTGTTGATAGCTTAAAGTAGTTTTGATGACTTAATCTAGTAATAATGGTTGATTAAGATTGACCATGTTTGTATGTAGTGATTTGTTGTTGATCGTACGATACTCAATGGAAACTAACACATAATATAGTATCTACTAACAAATAAAGTTGTCTACACTTGAATGTAGCCTTATTTTGTAAGAGGTTGACCCTACTAGCTCGTTAAACTAGGGAAGAGGTTGACGCTACTAACCCATTAAACTATGAAAACTATGTCACAACATTTTAGAACCTTTTTCATTTGGCTCCATTATTTTCTAGGGAGATGGTAGAGTTATTCATTTAGTTGGAGTGCAAATTCCTATATCAAAAATTTCTCTATCTATTTATACTAAAGTGTTTCTTTTTGAAATTGTTCATACTATCATTTAATATTATGTGGTTGAACTTCAAAAAAAATAACAACAAACTGTATGTCAAATTATTTATAATTATATTACAAATTAAATAATAAATATTTTTTTCTTGTTTAACTATTCTCATGTCTTTAGCAAACTTTATAAGCAAGCATTCAGCTACATCACCTTGCTCTCACAATTTAACATTCTACTTGACACTCTCCAAAAATTCCACAACTACCTCTCAATCTCTCTTCAACAATTCCACTACAAATTCTGATATACGTTTGTATATATTTTGACGAGCTAACAAAGTATTCTGATATACATTTGTTTATATTATGATGAGCTAACAAAGTAAGATTATATGTTGGGCATATTATTATGAGCTATCATAGTAAGATTATCTGTTGAGTTAATTAACAATTTTAGGATATTATAAAAGTATTATAAAACTGAGGTGCAACTTACCAAAATAAACTGTTTATTGGGTAGAATCAAGTTTTTTTTGTTAAACTATTTACTATAATTTGCATTTTTTATAGTTTTATTTTAAGGTTAGGGTGCATTTGTCCAAATTCATTTCATTGATTCTTTTTCTAAGAAATATAAATGAGGCATGGCATATGTTTATCCATTCATTGCATTGATTCTTCTTTTTCAATTATAAATGAGACATGGTATAGGTTTATCTATTCAATTTTTGAACAGTAAACTTGTTTGTTGTTGTTTTATTCCAAAATTAATGAGCAAATAGTGATGAGTTTGTATATGCAATTTTTTTTTAATTATATAAAAATTCTATTTTCTTACAAGATACATTTTTTTTTCTTAAATAATTATTAAAAAATTTAAAAAGACTAACCACTTATAAATTTGAAAATGTTAAATTAGCATTTAATTCTAATAGTATCAAATATAACCATTTGAAACTCTTATCACACTTTCTTTATACTAATTATGGCCTTCTTAGTTATTTTTGAATTTCAAACTTTTTAAATTTAAAAAAAATAAAATTACTAAATCTTAAATATGAAATAGAAAATATATATTATATAAAAAAAAAACAATATCGGCATTAACAATGTGAACAATACATAATGCATGCATTGTGGAATGTAAATAATATGTATTGAGTAAAGTTGTTTTTGGGTGAAATGTCTAAGATTTTAGATTTTGATATAATATCAAAAAATCATAACCCTATGTTTTCAAAATGATTTTTGATTAGATAAATATTTTGCATGTTGTTTTTCTCTAAAATAAAAGTAAAAGCAAAGAAAATAGAAATAGTTGTGGGAATAATACTAAAGTGTGACTAAAGTCAAATATCGTTTTTCTGTAAAATAAATAAAAATAAAAATAAGTTATAAACGTAACACTTAATAGTCGTTAGAATAATACCATAGTCTGACTACAATCACCACTTTATTATTATTATTCTATATAACATCATCATTGATGTACTCTACCAAACCCTACGAATTGCCTTTACTCAAATTTAAAATTAATATTGCCAGTAAATCATTTAAAATTTGATGATAAAGTAATATGTTTCCAAACATTTCAATTTCTTTTCTAATGCAAATTAAAAAACACATATTAAACTGCGGGTCTTGGAGTTGTGGTGGGAAAAAAATCATTTTTAAACGATACATACTCCAAAGTCAAGTAGTGAGCGACGGGTGGCAAATGGAATGATTAGCTTATGTTATTGCAGTAAGTATTCATAGAAAAAGTGTGGGTGGAAAATGGAATGATTAGCTTATGTTATTGCAATAAGTCTTCATAAAAAAAGTGTGGGACACATGGCTTTACATTGTGCCCCTAATGATATCCAGCTTGCAATCAAGTATTCATAGAAAATTGAGCATTGGTAGCAAATGGAATCCTTCTTTTACGTTGTATCCCTATTGAGCTGCAACTTGCAGTCAAATATTCAATGAAAACTGAGAAACTGGTGGTATTGACATCCAGCTTGTAGCCAGAGATGAATGGTATTGAGCTTGTAGTAGTATCCATAGAAAATTGAGAGGCGGTGAGAGATTGAATCATTAATCTCGTTCCAGCTTGCACTAATTACCCTCGTGTGCCCACTGGCTGGCACCATTTCCATTGCCATGTTGGTCTAGAGACTAAGATGCTATGCTATATATAAATAAGATTTAGATTTCAGTTTGTGATACCTTCAGTTACTTAATCTATCAACCTGTGCTTCACTTTTGTTTTGTATTTTTGTTGAATGGTAGATCTACAAACTTCCACCGATTCCTCAGTGGATTTTCCATCAACCTGCATGAACCCAAACAGGTACTACCACAATGTATTTATCAATCATCATGGACCCGACATTAAAGAAACTTTGGCTACTCGTCTTTACTGTTAAAATAAGATAATTACTCCTGCATGAGGAGTTAGCTAAAAATAGAGTCAGTTAACTGAGTGATTGCATGATTGAGTGTTAGTGTTGAGTCAAATCGAGTTAAGTGATAAACGAATTTGAGTGTGTGAGTGCATGTCAAGATATTTTATGCAGTTAGCTAGTCGAAAAGGTATAAATACCCTTCATCGAGTTCATTGCAATCATCATGTATTGTGTGATCAATAGAAGAGTAGCAACACGTGTTTTATGTGTGAATTTGTGTTTTGTCTCATTTTCCTTTCCAACAAATTGGTATAGAGTTAGAGAAAATAGATCAACAACAATCTGTGTGAGAGGAGAGACTTGTGATTAATGCAAACAGGCTTAGCAAAAAGCCGCATTAACAGTCTCAAACTTATGTAGTTTCAGAAACATGTGGGTTAAACTTATTTTTCGTTGCGTTAAACTAACACTAGAGTTGTCGTGCAATGCACGAGTGCTCTCATCACAGTAGACACTTAGCGTGTTCAAAAGTCAACGAAAGGAACATTTTTTTTTACGAGGTTGGTTTATATGGTGAAAAGATTCCCATAGTTGGTTTATATGGTGAAAAGGATTTATTTTAAAAGGTATTTTTTAATAAGAAAACAAAACTTGGGAAAGGATTTTGTAGAAAGATTTTTTTAAGTTTTCTACTTGAGTCCATCAAGTACTCTTCTTAACCACACTACTTGACTTGTTGTTGATGTTTCTGTTACATATTCTACTTCCGCTGACAAAAGTGTCACAATGGGTTGCTTCTTAGATGCCCATGAAATCACACATGAACCAAGGTGGAACACAAAACCAAAAGTGCTCTTCCTATCATCCAAACTGCCTGCAAAATCCCTATATATGTATCCAGTCAAATCTTTCTTTTATGTGCTTGCATACATTATGCCACAATCTCTAGTTCCTGCCATGTATCTTAGAATTCGTTTTCCTGCACTCCAATGTGTGTCTTTTGGAGTCTCCATAAATCTGGAAATCAAACTCACTCCTTGCATGATATCTGGTCTTATAGCTATGAGATACATGAGGCTACCAACCAATCTTTTGAATAAAGTTGGATTGACATCTGATCCTTCATCATCTTTGCTTAACTTTGTACTTGTTGCAACTGGTGTAGGGATAGGTTTGCAATTTTCCATCTTGAATCTTTTCAACAAACCTTTGGAATATTTATTTTGACAAATAAAAATTCCTTTTTCAAATTCCTCAACTTCTATGCCAAGAAAATATTTCATGATACCATGATCTATCATCTCAAATTATTTCATCATGGCTGCTTTAAATTCATCTATGTCAAAAGCACTTGTAAAAATCATGTCATCAACATATAAGCAAACAATCAAAATCTGTCCATGCTCATTTACCTTTGTGCACAAGGTAGGCTCAATGTTGCTTCTGCAAAATCCATTCTTTATCATGTAACTGTCAATTCTTCTATACCAAGCTCTAGGAACTTGCTTCAGTCCATAGAGCGCTTTCTTCAACTTGTAAACTTTGTCTTCATTACTTTCAATTTCATATCCTGGAGGTTGCTATACATAAATTTCTTCTTCTATAATTCCATTTAAGAATGTTGACTTCACATCCATATGATATACTTTCCATTTGTTTTGAGCTGTTATGGCTAGAACTGCTCTTATAGTATCCAATCTGGCTACTGGAGCAAACTTTTCTCCAAATTCTATTCCCGGTTGCTACGAGAATACTTTTGCTACAAGTCTTGCTTTAAATCTGTCAATTTCACCTTTCTCATTCAACTTTGTCTTGTACACCCACTTCACACCAATGAGATTTTTTTCCTTTGGAAAATCAACCAAATCCCGTGTGTCATTCTTTTCAATAGCTTCAATTTCTTCATCCATGGCTTGCACCCAATTTTCATCTTTGATTGCTTCTTCAAACAAAGAAGGTTGGAATGACAACGATGCAAAATTTTAACTAACATCCAAATCATCATAAATATCTTTCAAACTTCTCATCTTTCTCTTACCATTGCTTGATTCATCACCTAATCGATTGTTAGGAGAATCTTGATCTATTGATCTGCATGAGGATCCATGTTGCTCTGAAAATCTTGGAGTCCTTGTTGGTGTGTCTTTGTTTGGTGGCTTCACTTATGATTCTTGCTGCTCCTTTTCTGCTACATCATCTTCTTCTATCAGTGGCACTTGTGCATCAACTATTTTGTGTGCAGTTCCATTCCATGACTCTTGTTCTTTGAACACAACATCTCTACTAATTATGGCCTTCTTTGTGATAGGGTTATACAATTTGTAAGCTTTTGATTACTCACTATAACCAGTGAATATGCATTTTTCACTTTTATCATCCAATTTGCCTCTTTGCTCCTTAGGCACATGTGCATAAACTACACATCCAAATACTCTGAGATGAGATACACTGCAATACATACCTAACCATGCTTGTTCTGGTACTTTGTTCAGCACACTCTTTGTAGGATATTTGTTGATCACATAAATAGCACATGCAAGTAATTCTGCCCAATACTCATTAGACAAGTTTCTGCCTTTCAACATGCTTCTTACCATGTTCATAATTGTCCTGTTCTTTCTCTCTACTACACAATTTTGTTGCGGTGTGTACCTGGTTGTAAACTATCTTCTGATCCCATGTTGTTTGTAGTAATCATGGAATACCTTTGAGTCATATTCTCCACCACGATCTAACCTCGATACCTTGATCTATTGATCACTTTGGTTCTCTACTAAGGCTTTGAATTCTTTGAACCTTGCAAAATTTACAGACTTCTACTTCAAGAAGTAAACCCAAGTCTTTCTTCCTCACTCATCAATGAAAGTGAGGAAGTAGCAACTTCCACCAATCGACTATGTCCTCATAGGTCAACACAAGTCTGTATGCACTAGCTCAAGAGGTTTTTTTGCTCTGTATGCAACTCCCTTTGGAAAACTTTCAAGGTGTTGCTTTCCCAAGATGCAACACTTACAAGTACTAGCAGGCTCTTTGATGGGAGGTAATCCTCTAACCATCTATTTCTGCTGCAACAATCTTAAACCAGAAAAGTGCAAGTGCCCAAATCGAAAGTGCCATAACCAATAATCATCAAAACATGCAACTGTAAAAGAACTCACTTGACCATTGTAATTCAAAATGAGAGGAAAGAGTCTATTCCTCATCATCTACACCTTTGCTATCAGCTACTTGCTTGGGGGCTTGTCATATATAAAACCTTCTTGACCTTGAAAGATAACTTTGTATCCTTTCTGTGTCAATTGACCAACACTTAACAAATTACATTTGAGACTAGGAACATAATATACCTCTGAGATTGTTTTCGGCTCCCCCTGCTTAGTCAGAATGTTGACCAGTCCTTTGCCATCTACTTCCATAGTCTTGTCAGTCCCTAACTTTACCTCTGTTGATCGAATTTTGCAACCAAATCCTTGTTGTCTGTCATGTGGTTACTGCAACCACTATATAGCAGCCACACACTAGCAGAAGGTTCATGCATGGTATTGAAAGCTAGGAAAATGGAGTTAGTACTCTCTGTAGTGACATTAGCTCTCTGGTTCCCTTGATCAACAATTTTCTTCCTGCAATCACGAGCATAATGACCAAATTTATTGCAGTAATAACATTTACAAATGCATTCTTTCACATAAATTATGACCTTCCTGGACAAGTATGAACTAGAGAAGGGAGATTACATAGATCCTCAAATTGAAAATTCCATCCAAACCGCCTCTATCCACATCGTCATTTTCTCACCCAAATATGCTGAGTCTAAATGGTGTCTGGATGAGCCGCTCCTTATATTGAACAATTCTGGGGATACCATATTTCCCATCTTTTATAAAGTGGACATTTCGGATGTGTGATGGACCAAAAAACGGTATGCTAAAGCACTGAGTGATCATGAACAGAAAGGCAGATACAACCATCAAAGATTTGAGAATTGGAGAATCACCCTCAACAAAGCTTCATTAATAAACGACTTCGAACTCAAGGCCGACAATGAGTTAGAACACTTAAATCTTCTTGTCGTTATTATTTATCTAACTGGTATTGCTATACACTTAATGTTTTGTTTATTTGGAGTGGATTTTACAATGCTTTTATGTGCTTTGTTGGAAATTTCTAGGGACGAAGACAAGCTATTGGAGAAGGAAGACAATCTATTGGAGGAGGTCATGAAATGCGTTCTTAAAAAGCGCAGAAAGACATCGTTGCATGTGGCTAATTTTCTAGCTGATCTGCAAGAAAAAAATAGAAGATTTTGAAAGGAGTGTGTTATGGCAGCAACAGAAGAATGACAAAGCTCAGGTGTTGGGGATTGTTGGCTTGGTGGATTGGGCAAAACAATGCTAGCCAAAGAACTCTTCAACGGGAAGAGGAATGATTTCAACAAATCCTCTTTCTTATATGATGTCAGAGAGACAGCGCATCTAAGCTCTTTGAACTCCTTGCAGAGCAAACTTCTTGAGGATTTGACAAAGAGGACTAAGCCAATAGATATCATTGAAAAAGGCATAGAAATTCTCAAAGAACATCTTTCATCTGCACAAGATTTAATAGTTTTAGATGATGTAGATGATGCATCTCAGTTACATGCATTATTGCCAGTGGCAAAAGTCCTCCATTCTGATAGCTTGATTTTAGTTACATCACGCTACAATAATGTCCTCACAAGATCAACAATAGCAGAGTCATCAATATATCAGTTAACATGCCTCGATGATCAATACTCTCAAAAACTCTTCTGTTCGCATGCCTTCTCGCAGTCTTATCCACTGGTAAGATTTGAAAAACTTATAGGGAAGTTTTGCAAAGCTTGCGATGGATTGCCTTTGTCTTTGAAGGTGTTTGGGGCACTTCTCTATGGAAAGAATGACCAATCTTACTGGAAAGTTCAATTGGATAAGCTTCGTGAAACCAAACCTCCCAATGAGATTTTGGAGAGGCTTAAGATAAGTTATGATGCTCTGGACGAAGAAGAGGAAAGACAAATATTCTTAGACATTTCCTGTTATTTCATTGGGGAAGACAGGGATATGCCAATAATAATATGGGATGGGTCAGGCTGGAACGGTCTAGTGGGACTTGCAAATCTCTAGGACAAGTGCCTCATTGAGGCTGCCGAAGTTAATACCATAAAGATGCATGATCACCTAAGAGAGTTGGGAAGACATATTGCGGATCAGCAAAAGTCATGTGGAGTAATCTCGTATCGTGAATGGCATGTGATGAAGGACATTCCTGAGTTGTGGCGGCAATATTCTGTAAGTGCTTGAATTATTCATACAACTTTATGGTTTCTTTATTCAGCAAAAGCAAAAAAGAGGAATCTTGTTGCTTTGTTTAATTTGTTTGTTGCTTGTTTTTAACGAATGAACAGGTGATAACTGAGGTGCATAGAATTAAGATGGTTCATTGCTTCAAAAAGTACCAAGAACTTTACTTCAGGTTAAAAAGTATGAAGAATTTGATCAACCTTTCACCGTATCGTTTCAATAAGTTACAACTTGTTGCAATTAAAGGTGATGATTTAAGAAGCATATTGAGTAGGCTTGAGTCGCCAAATTTGATATGGCTACGCTGGAGTGACAGTCCTTACAACTGCTTGCCTCCCTAGCTTCTGATTCTGATGAAGAATGTAAGGGTTCTAGAAGTGAGTAGAAACAAATTGGATACACTATGGCGAGAAAAATCTCAGGTGAAAGTTAACGCTGGTTCCTTCATTTGCATGTCTATTATTCTTATTATTTGCCACTCTATTTTATGGGAGATTATTGTTGCTATCGATATAGTAGTACAGGGTCGGGATATGGGGATGAAAATATCTTATATTTGACTATTACATTGCAGGAACCTCTAGAGTTGCAAGAATTAACTATTCATTCTCCTGATTCTCTTCTTTTTGAGTTTCCAAAGTCCATTGGTCAGCTGAAGCACATAGAAAAGATTGTGGCGACCTCTAAAGGTCTCGAATTGTTACCAAAAGAATTTTGTGATATGCACTCCCTGAAATACCTCGATCTCTCTGGTTCCCACAGTTTGGAATACATGGAGTTCTTTGATTCCCAATGCTTGCAAATGCTTCCAGATTCTTTTGGGTGCTTAACAAATCTCCAACACATTAATCTCTCTTACTCGGGTTTGCAAATGCAAGTTCCAGATTCTTTCGGGTGCTTAACAAATCTCGTGCACCTTGATCTCCATTCTTCCATTCGTTTGCAAATGCAGCCAAATTCCTACGGCAATTTAATTCACCTTAAATAGAGAGTTGGCCATATCAGATGAAACATTTGCAAATGTCCATTCTCTTCAATATTTGAATTTGAGTTTTGTTCGTATGGAAATGTTTCCTTGGCAAGTTACACATCAACAGTCCCTGATAGAATTACATCTGCAGGGTACAAATTTACAATAATTGCCTGAGGATATTAGAAAGCTCAGGAATCTGGAAGTATTTTGTGTGGGAATCCATTCCTTGAAAGAATTGCCATGTTCGTTGGGTCGTCTGAGCAGATTGAAGCACTTGGAGTTCGTCAATTATAGAGAAATGAAATCTTTGCCCGATTCATTGGGATTGTTGGCTTAGCTATCAGACTTGAAGATAGAAGAATGTGGAATAGTGTCCTTACTGGTAGAAATGATAAAGTTGAGAAACCTGGTAAAGTTAGAAGTAATAGGATGTCTGATTCACGACTTGCCATTGAAAAAGGGGATGGAAGGAGCACTGTCTGGACTAGAATTCTTAGAGCTAGACCATACAAAAATATCGGAGAAACCTTTGGTTGAGGGTGTTTGTCCCAACCTTAAATGTCCCATGGTCAGAGTTTGCAATGATCTTACAAACCTTCAAACACTATGCATCCATGAGTGTAAAGTGTTGGAGGAGTTGTTGTGTCCTGAAAGGTTAATATCTTTGAAGACGATCTCTTTGAGTGGTTTTGATAAGGTGAGGAAAATGTAAGGGCTTCATAATCTTACAAACCTTCAAACACTACACATCTAGGAGTGTAAAGAGTTGGAGGAGTTTTCGTGTCTTGAAAGGTTAATATCTTTGAAGACGATCAAGGTTAATATAGTCAGATGCATTAACAGAGAATAAATACACAATAATTGCATAATACTTCTCTTTATTGATATCTTCCAATTTAATACAGACTCTATCCACCCTACACACATAGCTGCAGGGGTTTGTGCACTCAGCTGCGGACTTCCACCCTAGGCCTCTGCGCACTCAACTGCAGAGCCTCTACCTACGCTAAGACTTGAAACACTTAGACTTCTCTACCAAGACATCCAAAGCTTCCTTGTTCTTTCTAACTCTAACTGCCTAGAGCTTACTTACTTAGCTCTCTTTTATACAATCCCATGGTCCGCGGACCATGGGTAGATCTTTACAGCCAACTTCACACTTTACAAAATAAGGGCAGACAACCCTTTATGACTCTTGACACTTTCATGCACCACAACCACAAAATGTAGAGACATTACAACTTTATTACAAAATTGTCCCAAAACATGGGCTTTTAGCCCCAAAACTACTCTTGGGGGAACCTGTTCCCAACATATGTAATTTACTTTCATTATGTGGAACTATTTAAATGATAAAGGATATGCTAAATAGGATTACAATTTTCCAAGAAGAAGACTTTGCATTGTTATAAAGCGAAATTTTGTAATTCTGAAGACTACGTTAGTTAATGATCATATTCTCTATTTGGTACATCATCTATTTACAAATAATTACATGAGATGTAGTAAATCTTGAATAGTGTAGCAAGAAAGTCTCAATTTGACTTTGCCTTAGTCAAATTGAAAAAATTCAAATTTCCACACCAACAAACAACTTGGAGGAAGTTAACATGTGTGACATGGCTCTTGTCACTCAGTTAGCTCAGTAATTGAAAGTTAGAAGGCTTGGAGTTCAGTTAAGCATGTGCAATTGCTAAATTTTAGTAATCCAATTCAGTTCTATCCAGTTGAGTTCAATTAAACTAGTTCTAACAGTTGGAGGAACTAGTGGAAGATCAGTTGTGTAGTGGAACAACATTATAACTCAATGATCATCCAGTTAACTAATCAATGCACCTAAAATAACTAGTGCATGTAGAGAATTCGAGTTCCCAGCGATGGTGGAGATTTTAATGTAGTGTAACAAGCAGTTGTAAACTAGTTTGAGTGTACATGTGTTGCATGGATTCAGATGATCAAACCTTGGGAATTTCATAATCAATTGGAGGAAAATTCCTAAAAAAGAGGAGCTAATTCTCTAGGATTTACGCAAGGAAATAGGGTTTCAAGGAGAGGAAAAAATTGACTAAGTCCGGGTCATAGCTTCTCATTGAACAGAGAGATAGGTTATTCACATACATGTTGAGATCATGCAGAGCTAGCAATTGTAATACATATTTATTGATTTGATTAATGCAAAGAGGCTTGAGGGGTTTTTCCCAGTTGGGTTCCTCCAAAAGAAATTATTGTGCATGTGTGTTATTTATTACTGCATGTTTATGATTGTTGTTCTAAATTGTGAATTGAATTCCGTAGAGTAATAGAGTAGAATTGTGTCTCTTAATTTAGATTAAAATTTCTTAATCAATTCCAATTCTATCCCCAAATTTATACATGGTATCAGAGAAAGATTCACAATGGAATAGGAATTTTGAAGTTTTTTCTCAGGAGGTTTGTATTCGTATCTTCAGTGTAGCAGGATCTCTTCAGAGTTGGGAGAATGTCCTTCAATGAACTAAGACTAGAGTATTCCTTGGTAGGAAACTTGAATTTCAATGTGTGGAAGGACCACATGGAGGTGGTGCTTGATGAAAATGGCTTGCTAGAATACATCAAGATAGATGTTGCAAATCCAACAGAATCTGATGCCCAAAACCTAGCCCAATGGAAGAAAGATGGAGCCAAGGTGAGGATAATAATCTTGGAGGGAGTGTGAGACCACATTGTCTCAAATATCCATGGGAAAGAAACTCATTTCGCAATGTGTAATGCAGTGACAGAGTTTTTTGAGAATAGTAGTGATCATAGAAAAATGGACCTCAAAGATAAACTTTGAAACATCAAGATGCAGAAGAAAGATATTATTCCACTGTATCTCACCAAATTTACACAAGTTCGAGACGAGCTTGGAAGGGTTGGTGTGAATGTTGCACAAAATGACTTGGTGAGCCTAACTCTTCTAGGCCTTCCCAAAAGTTGGCATAGTTACCAAGACTCGATGAATGGGATGGAGAAATTACCAAATTGGGAATGCTTATGGTTTGATTTGGTATAAGAAGGGATTAGGCAAAATACTGGATATGGAAGTTCATCCAAGGGTGAGGATGAAGAAAATTTTGCATTAGTTGGGAAGGGAAAGAAGGGAAAAGGGAATACATGTCAAACCAAAACAAGAATCTAACCAAGGGGACAAGAAGGAAGACTTGTCCAAAATAAAATGCTTCAATTTTCATGAATTCGGGCACTATTCTACGAAGTGCCCACATAAAAATTCTAGAAATAAGAACTCAACATGAGTAGAAGGTGAATTTTTGGCTTCACAGTTCGAGCTTAACTTCACCCTTATCGTGTGCATGACCAACACTATGATGGGGAGTGTGTGGTACTTGGACTCCTGCGACTCGTTCCACATGATAGGGTGTAGAGAGTTTTTTACTGACCTAGAGGAGAAACACATCCATATGCATATTGAGATTGGGGACGGTCAAAGGTACAGTGCTACCAGGATTGGTACAATAAGCTTTAAGAGGAAGTCGGGATCCCCTCTTCATCTTAAAGATGTCATGGTTGTTGCATGCCTAAAGAAGAATCTCATGTTTTAGAAGTTTTGGACGATCGTGGTTATCATGTGATCTTCAGCAAAGGGAAAGAATTACTGAGACGCATAGCCACTTGAAAAGTGAAGAAAATCAGAGTTCATGTGAAGAACTTGTATAAAATTGATGTGGAAGATTGTGATACATTAAGCAGTAAGGCAGAGAAAGTGCAAAGTTGTGATGTCGGTGAACTTTTCCAGAGGAGATTATGCCATTTGCATCATAGCACCTTAAATATTATGCAGCAAATAACCATTGGCCTCCCTAAAGGAGCACTTGAGCAGCATGATTTTTGCAAAGATTGTACCTTGGAGAAGTATTTAAAATCTAGATTCCATGATCGAGATAGCAAAGCACATGCAGTCTTGGAAAGAGTTTGTTCTGATGTCTGCAGACCTTTCTCGATATCCTCCCTTCCTAAAGTAATACAGTAGGGTGAAATCCTCCATACAGATTGTCTCCTTCCCCACTGACTATGCTCTTATTCTTCTTCTTACCTTATTAACCCTTCATAGCTAGAGTAAATGAACTTAAAGGCTAAGAACTCATGCTATGCATACTCTAATGTACAGGCTTGATTCTTGCCTAGATCCTTTTCTTGGGCAGGAGTAGCGCTATCGACACGCCATCCTGGATCGATTGATTGGGAAAGGATATCGACATGCCATCCTGGATCGATTGATTGGGAAAGGATATCGGCACGCGGTATCCTATACTGGATAGATTGATTTGACTAGTGGGATCAGGCTTTACAAGAAGAGAATAAAGCCCGATTCGCTAGTCAAATCAATCTATCCAGTCCAGGAGACGGAGTGTCCATATCCTTTCCTAATCAATCTATCCAAGATGGCGTGTCGTTAGCACTTATCTTGCCCAAGAAAATGATCTAGGCATGAATCAAGCCCATACATTAGAGTAGTCATAGCACAAGTTCTTAGCCTTTAAGTTCATTTACTCTAGCTATGAAGGGTTAATAAGGTAAGAAGAAGAATAAGAGCATAATCAGTGGGTAAGGAGACAATCTGTATGGAGGATTTCACCCTACCTTATTACTTTAGGAAGGGAAGTACATTTACATTATAATTACGCTTCACTATTTCCTTTGAATTCCTTCAAACTAATTTTCCAAACCAAACTTATGCAAAATTTTAAAAAGGCTACACACCTGTTTTAGCTTTGTAGGAGCTCGATACTGAAATTGTGTATCTCTGTAATTTTGGATCTGCAAGGTATGAAATTCCATCCTATGGCATCCCTATGAGTTCTCATTCCAACCCCGCAAGTTTGATCAAGGTTGGATTCTCCACGAAAGAGTTATTCCAAATCTCCCGCGATGACCTGATTATAGACTAATTCAGTAGAGCAAACTTGTACGAGGTGCCACATGTTACTGTTTCGACCTTCAGACCTGAAACTGATACAAAAAAAGATAAAGACTGTCCTCTTTCTGTACCTTGTTACGAAATTTCAATATGATGCTCAAAGAGAAAGTTATGGTGATTTTTCCCAGGTCACCTATTTGAGATATAATTCAAGAGCCTATAAAAACCCTAACTTCCTTGGATCATATCTCTGAAAATATAGAAATACAATATCGGAAATTCATATTTGAGGTTCATCAATATTTAAACTCAATTGGGTTTAATTTTATCTTATGAAACATCATAGAAACAAAGTTATCGTGAAAATTCCATGATGACCTGTTTGAAGCAATGAAACCCTAGAATCCAAAGCTCTGATACTAATTGTTAGGTAACCAACTCACAAAATAGAAGAAAAGATAGAACAATGACTTCAAAATCAACCTCTTCAATGGGGAAACCCCCTTTACATTACATAAATGAACCATTCTTGGATGATGCAACTGACAAGACCTCCTTTCTATATATAGGAGTCTAAGGGGTCACAATATAGTCAAAGCTGACATAACAGTAATAATGTAAGGACACAACAATAACAATAGTTGGCTTCTATGGGGCACAATAATAACAATATGGGAACAACATGGGAACAACAATAACAATAAAGGGCTACAATGACAATAATAGTAAGGGAATACACTAGTATTATAGGGACCTAACAACTTTTGCGTTGTCCATGGTTCCATTGGTATCGACGCCATATACTATAGTCTGTAACATAGAATAAGTGGCCATTGAACACCACCAACAACCAACACAATCAAGAAGTCCTATGTGTTATGGGAGTTAGGGAAAGAGAAATAAAAATCAGTTGTAGATGTAGAAAAGTATATCATATTAACAAGAGGCAAATGAAGAAACTTTGAGCTTTCTAATGCAGTGGCCATGGAGAGACCATATTTGTTTACAAGTAAACTGATATGGATGCAGTTTATGATGAAGATTTTTATCAGGCATAAATGTTAAGCTCCTTCCCATCCCATCCATTCTTCCCAAGAATGGTCATCGTCTCCCATCAAGCCCTCCAAATAGTAATCAACATGATAATTTTGCTTATTTTCCTTTTCCAAATAGGGCATTACATCCTGGATATTCATCACAAACATGAAACATCAGAACCATGGGCATGCATAACAATCATATGTTTATTAAGTTATAAACTGAAAATCACAAATTATTATTCTTTTCCCATAAACAAATCCTTAAGAGGAGCCGAGGAACACTTCTGGACATTCATGAATGGTGTTCACGGCATCCATATTAAACCACTAGATAGTAAAAAATTAGGGTAAATCCAATCCAAGTGAAAAGTAAGACATGGGTACTTAAACTAACTTCTAATCCAAGTGGAAAATAAGACAGAGCAGTACTTAAAACAGACTAAGCAATCCCCGGGGGCTTACAAAAATTATTCATAGGTAGTCGAGTTACCTCATAAGCTTGATTGATATTGTGAAATTGAGTCACATAGTTATTTCCTTTTTGAACATTAGGATTATACTGCAACCTGATTATATCAACATTAGAATTATACTGCAACCAAATTATCAACATATGAGTTCGATATGATTTTATGGCAAAAAAAATTATTGAACATGGATCATGATTCTTAAAACATTTCTATGGCATGTGAATGGTTAGAAGATATTTTTCCCTAAAAACGTGATTCACCATAAAACTTTGGATTTCTAACTTCTGTTAAAAGTATACCATGCCATTTTGTTTTAAACATGGAATTACTGCTACTAAAAATATCTGAGGCTGAAAGTTTGGGAAATTATTTCAAGTGGGTACTTCCATACTTACAACAGAAGGCGACGGTAGGCTTTCTTGAAATCTTTATCAGCAACCCCGAGGCTCAATCTTAGATCCTCATACTCCTCTTTTATCCTAGAAAAAGCAACATAGGTCATCATAGTTACATTGCTTATGCCTTCCAATTCTTCTTCTCTCCATTCTTTCTTCTTATGAATGAGTTAATGTTAGCACCAACCAACCTTCCAAGTTTGACCTAAAAACATAATTGTAAGTCCAGATACAAACCAATATAATCCTTTAGATCCCTAAATGGGTGTAACGAAACCCAACTACTGACCTTCAAAAAATACAAAATAATTAGTAAGAATTGATGCAGATATGGGTCTCAAAGAACACTAGGAAAATAACATGAGAGGACCTATAAGGTAAGAATGCATACATTAAGAGAAGATAACCTATCACTCTTCCTACTACCAAGGTATCTGTGGAACGAGCCATTGCAGCATAAGTGAAATCCAATTTTCTTCCTTCTCACCTTCGCTTTAACAAAATTCAAAATCGAAGTCTATTCAAGTGATGTGATGAATGTAGTGCAAGTGTCTTATGGCATGTAAATTAATGGAATGGACTAACTTGACACGTCGCCTACAACATGTATGATAGTGAGGTGAATTTCTGCCACATATGAACCAAAATAGAGGACAACCACTATAATTTTGAGATCTATTTTTACGCTTTACTTTGCCTCTTACAAACGCTCTCAGAAATACTAACTCTTAAATTTTAGAGATAAGGTTGATTAAGACTTTATTCTTGAGATTGTGCTTGCCAAGATTTTGAACAACGTTGTCCCAAGAAATAGAAGATTCTTTGAGTGACCATTATCCTACATTATTATGGCTAGCCAATGAGTAATGGATAAATATGAAAAGAGGTTATGATTGTACTGTTTGTTGGACAGGTAATTCCCCAAAGGTTGATATCTACTTTGGTAATGTTTGTGGACGCATGTTGGAAGTTGTTTTGAACCACATCAATATGAAAACTCGAATTCCAGTTTGTGGAATGATCTCTCGCTATAATTAGGTGGTTATAAATGATGTATTGTTATACTGGGGAGTTTATATGAAATAGCTTAGGTTGTTACAGTTTATTAATGTATATTATATATATGTATGAGTAGGAGTGGAAGCAACATTTTGGATTGAGAAACCTGCTCAACTTGGTGGAGAAATGTGCCAACATGAAGGCCTCCTGTGTGGGCAATACCTTCATCGCATGGTGAAGTTCTTTGAGGAGATGACACGGTACATCAAGCAAAGATAAATTAAATACAAGGAAGATGTTGTAGTGGGGTTGGATAGTTTCTTTAAAGCGGTCAACTCCATGTTTAGTGGAGAGAATATTGTTAAACCTATCATTTATCTCATGCCTCCACAACTCAAATAAATTATGCATGAAGGCATCACAATGAATTTTGGATGAATATGAGAGGGCATGTTTCTTTAAGAGGATCATATCTACAATGCAGTCTTTTTTTCTCAAGCCATTGCAATAAATTATGATTGAGCATGAGAGGGTGTGTTTCTTGAAGTGATGGGAATGGTTAAAGGTTTTTACATATCTATAAGGGCTCTGCAGTCATATTTCTCTTCACAACACAAGCTCCTTTCACTTTTTATAAATGATAACTATTTGTGGATTTTGAATTTTGGTTTTAAATATTTTTTTTGAAATTTTAGTTTTATTTATTAATTTTAATTTTTTATTATATTTATTTACACATTAATGTATATATTTCTATGTAAATATTTCAAACTTATTTATTAATTTTAAATTTTATTATATTTATCTTAAATTAGAATATATAATATTATTCATCTTATTTAAAATGTAATTAATTATTCCATATGAAATTTAAACATTTTAGAAAAAAAATTAATACATAATTTATTTATGCACAAATTTGATGCACGGAAAACAAGGTGTAATCAGATTTGTTGTGAATTTTTCTAGCCCTGGGTCATGGCCTGCTTGATGGTTAAAATGTCCAAACAGATGGAACGATAAGTTACAGGTTGTGCACATTTTTCTCTTCTAAAAAAAAATCACTTATTGTTCATTTGTCTTCTCTGAGATGGATGTTGTATGGAGGTTAATCAATATTTAAACTCGGATGGGTTTAATTTTAACTTATGAAACATCATAGAAACAATGTTATCATGAAAATTCCATGATGACCTATTTGAAGCAGCAAAACCCTAGAATCCAAAGCTCTGATACCAATTGTTATGTAACCAACTCACAAAATAGAAGAAAAGATAGAACAATGACTTCAAATCCAACCTCTTCGATGGGGAAACCTCCTTTACATTACACAAATGAACCATTCTTGGATGATACAACTGACAAGACCTCCTTTCTATATATAGGAGTCTAAGGGGTCACAATATATTCAAAGCCGACATAACAATAATAATGTAAGGACACAACAATAACAATAGTGGGATTCTATGGGGCACAATAATAACAATATGGGGGCAACATGGGAACACCAATAACAATAAAGGGATACAATGACAATAATAGTAAGGGAATACACTAGTATTATAGGGACCTAACAACTTTCATGTTGTCCATGGTTCCACTGGTATCGACGCCATATACTATAGTCTATAACATAGAATAAGTGGCCATTGAACACCACCAACAACCAACACAATCAAGAAGTCCTATGTGCTATGGGAGCCAAGGCAGGAGAAACAAGAATCAGTTGTAGATGTAGAAAAGTATATCATATTTACAAGAGGCAAATGAAGAAACTTTAAGCTTTCTAATGCAGTGGTTAGGGTTGTTAGGGTAGCAAAAGAAAGGGTTTCATAGGTAGCCCATGAATGGGGATGGCCGTAGAGAGGCCATATTTGTTTACAAGTAAACTGATATGGATACAGTTTATGATGAAGATTTGATCAGGCATAAATGTTAAGCTCCTTCCCATCCCGTCCATTCTTCCCAAGAATGGTCATCGTCTCTCATCAATCCCTCCACATAGTAATCAACATGATAGTTTTGCTTACTTTCCTTTTCCAAATAGGGCATTACATCTTGGATATTCATCACAAAAATGAAACATCAGAACCATGGGCATGCATAACAGTCATATGTTTATTAAATTATAAACTGAAAATCACAATTTATTATTTTTTCCCATAAAAGAATCCTTAAGAGGAGCTGAGGAACACTTCTGGACATTCATGAATGGTGTTCATGGCATCCATATTAAACCACTAGATAGTAAAAGATTAGAGTAAATCCAATCCAAGTGAAAAATAAGACAGGGGGTTCTTAAACTAACCTCCAACCTGTTGGCTAGTTGAATTGTTTATTAATTAAACAATCAAGTACCACATTAATTGTCAACCTGGGAAAGTCTTTTTATTCCAAAGGCTACCACGTACTGTATGTACTTTAATTCTAAAAGCATTAAGAGCTGTGGTCTACGTAATTCTTACGCTAAGTTATCACAGTGCTGATAAAATAAAAGTAATTAATTAAGATTACAAATCTGGAAAGCAAAGAGATGGATGCTCTGTTGACAGAGGATTAGGACCCTATCCTCCAGGTGAGGACGTTCAGCACCTGCCCCTGGAATCAGATTGCTAATGCACACTGCACTCAAATTCACCGGTGAAGTACACTTGCATAACTTCAAACAATTAATAAAACAGAGTGCTAGCAAAACAGAATTACAAGAGGTAATGCTACAGAATCCAAACAGAGTATCTGCAGAAAGAAACTATCACACACTTACACACTTGACAGCAAACTAAATGGGTGAATCTTGTGAGGAAGGTGGGCCCAGTCCCTCTCACAAGATTCCCCAGAACACGGAAAATAGCTTAAATGCTCAGAACGTTCTTCTATTCATCTGTCAAAAGGTTCGAATACAATAAAGTTCAGATTTGCTGATGTTTCTCACAAATTTCACTTACAGACCCTCCTCCCTTGACTAATGTAGATGTCTCCTCTTTATAGAGGAGACATCTATTACAATAGATTGTTACAGTTCATTCGGTTAACCCGTTTAATCAAAAATAAGAATTACAGAAATGTTGTTGCAACAGTATAATAATATATTCTTTCTTAGGTTCTGGCTGTTACACAGCTGGTAACCATCTTCGACAGTCTTCTTGGAATTCTCGCATTCCTTCGCCGTTTCCCCATACTATTCCGGTTTTAAGTCCTGGTAACTGTGTTCCCACTTTAGACAGCTGCTTGATCCGCCATGTCAGCATTCCTAAGATAGTTGCCATTGTTGTTCCCAGCTGTTGCAAAATACCTGCTTTAGATGGTTTGCTGTTGCTGACTGTAGCAACTACGTAGTTGCTGCTTCTGGTGTTGCAGCAACTGCGTAGTTGCTATTTCTAGTGTTACAACAACTATAGGTTATAATTCCTACCGACTTAAGACAATTACTTAGCAACTTAGTCAGCTTTCCAAAGATAAATACAAAGATACTCACGAATATGCAATGAACAATTAAACATATAGATATGCGGGAAGTTACTTCATACCTTGGGGTAATTAAGTCATTGTGTGATCAAAGCTTATAACTTGTGACTGAAAAGGATAATATTATGATGAAAATATAAGGTCAAAATTGGTCAATTCTGGGTCCTAACATCCCCCCCAACTGAAGATATTGCATGTCCTCATGCAATGTTTTACTCTGAATCCGAGTCGAAGTACTGGGATGAACAATGTAAATTATTGAGACAATAACTATAGGAGGTGACGTCGAACTTTTTTCTGAAATCACAGATAGTCTGTATGTGTCTCCATGCTGTTGCTTCCTCCTTATTGGATAATCCAAACTGACCCTTATATTGTTCACCAGATAACCATAGAAGTGGAAATTTAAATTTGTAGCCCATCCAGCTTTCAGCACAGTGTTGCATGCATCTAATATAGAAAGGTACCCTTGTAAGTGCTACCTGCAAATTTGATGGATTATAAGGGTGATATTATTTCCTTTCTTTCGGGCAGTTTTCCCAAAACAAATTGTTTGCTTTAACAGCCAAGGGTGCCTTGGTTTTCAAATAGTGCTGACAGTGTTTCAGGACTTCTGCTTGCAATTGTCTGAGGTGATCTTTCATGTCAGAATCCTTTATCAATGTTTGGTGCTGTACAATAAAAGTGGCTACATTCTGTGGTTCAACCCTAATCCACAGAAGGAAATTTTGTTCATTATGTTGGGTTGAGGTAAAGGCATTCTGCCATGTGAGCTGGTTGGCCAAAAAGGAAATGAAGGCTCTCAGTTGTATGTCGCCAACCACATGTAGCATATCCCTGTTCCTTTCTTCGGACACAGCTTCATTGTGTAGATAAAGCTCAGATAACAGGTTTTGATCATTTTTAGGTGCCTCTGCAAAAGTTTGCATAAACTGTTCTGCTGTGACCACCTGATGAGGTCTACCTTCTCTTACAGCTTTTATCTGTAAGAATGTCAATCTCTCCCTCAAAAACATTGCATAATTAAAAGAAGGTTTCCTTGTGGCAAGTATTCTTTGAAATAATTCAAACATCTGGGACAATCTGGTTTTTAACTCTGTAATTTCTTTATATTGAGCTCTGCATTGCTCAAGTGCTTCCCAGTTCCTGTATGCATGATTGAACCAGATCCCTTTCTGTTGTTCGAATGCTTTGCCTTGTGACTGCTCATATTCTTTGCACCATTTTCCTTTCAATGCCTGAAAGCTTTCTGTTTCTATGCATGCATCATTAACAGAGGGAGACTCTATTTGTGTATAAGGATAATCTGTTTGTTGGAGTAGACTGGGATAATCCAACATCTTCTTCTTCGTTTGCAGCTGGTGTCTCTTCCTCCTGTTGTCCTGATTCACTATGTTCTATAGTAATTTGGGTAGGTCGGGGTGGTTCTGTACCTTTTTCCTCATTTGTTGATTCCTGTGTAAATACTTCCTCCATGATAATTTGGGTGGGCCGTGGTGAGTCTGTATTCTCTTCTTTTATTGATTCCTGTGTGAAAACTTCTTCCATGACAATTTGGGTGGGCCGTGGTGAGTCTGTCTTCTCCTTTGCTTTACTCCCTGCTGGGGAACTTACTAGTTCTTGTGTGTCAGTAAGTTCTTTAATTTGATCTTCTTTCTCTTCCAGAGAGCCTGTTGGTTCTTGTGTAACAACAGGTTCTTCTGTCTGTACTTTCTCTTGAGAGCCTGTTGGTTCTTGTGTAACAACAGGTTCTCTTATTCCAGCAGAAGATTGTGGTATTTCTGTCTGTGCAACAACAGGCTCTTTTGTGTCATCTGTAGCAGCAACAACTTCCTTCATTGGTTCTGCCACTACCTTATATCCTGCTTGAGTATATATCTCACCACAAGTGGCGCACATATACTCATTATCTTTACTTTTCTCTACTGCAGAGACTACTCGTGCTAAAACATGCAGGCTGAATTCATTTTGATATGCTTCTTTAATCCTTATTATCTCCTCCTGATAATCCTGAATCTGTGATTTCAGGAATTCAATTTCTTCCTGCAAGGCAGGTATGGTAGGCTGATCTTACGGGGTAGTAGGCTCCAGTGGAGGCAAAGGTTGTGCTTCATCATCTTCGTCAGTATTCCCCGTAGGTGGTTCTTGTGTGTCACCTGGGGAAGTGGCTGGTTCTTGTGTTGCAGCCATTTGGTCACTATTACCTTGGGTGTCGGCAGCTGGTTCTTGTGTATCAGCTGTCTTAACATCTGATGTCACGAAGCTATGAACGCTCTGCATCTCATCTTCCGAGGGTGAGGGAGAGGGGCTTTGAGGACGGGTGGGGGTACGGATTCTTAAAGTAATGGGTGGTGAACTAGGGGGGTTCGGAATTTTAGCTACTACCGATGACCGGGTTCTTCGCTTCGGTAGGAAAGCCGTGAATGCAGGCATTTTTCTCTTCAGGCCAGCTTCAGAGGTAGTAGCCGGAGCAACAGGTGTCTTAGCTGAAACCCTAGTTTTTCTTCTTTTTGGTGGGGTTTCCTTTTTCTGTTGCTTTTTTCTTTTAAGCAGGATAATGGGGATGTTGTCGTCGGAGTCATCAGTAGAAATGCCAAGTATGGGGATGGAAGGACTGGCCTTTTTGGGAGATGGGGTTGTTCCTGCGGTCACTTCTACTGCTGCTTCTTCATTCTCAGCAACTTGCGAGGATGTTTGATGGGATTGTTCGGGGGTGTGCTTTGCCTGCTGAAGATTTTGCAGAGGAATTTGCTCAGGCATGTCCTCTGTTTGCTGAGGAAGTTCATGTTCTGGTTGTGGAATTTCTGCTTCCTGCTGGGGATGAATGGGGGGTGGAGGATTATTTAAAGCAAGGCCTCTATTAATGAGTAATTGGGCTAAACGGTGATGTATTAGGGAAAGAAGTGGATGCTTCGCGTTAACAGCATAACGTGACATGTTCTTAAGACAACCCAATAGATAATATGGAATATTTATTAACTGACCATTTCTCAAATGATTTAACAGCATGAAATCATGCTGGTAAATTACCTGATAGCGGCCCTCGCACGTCAGATATTGCTTGACAAATTCGGCAACTCTCGGCCACGGTTGAGGTAACGACCGAAGTGCTATGCCTCTGCCCTTAGGTTCTATCTGCTCGCCTGGTCGAAGAAAATCCTGCTGCGCGTTGAGAATCAGGTGCTTCCTGCTGAACCATCGTATGCCATTAGCTGGTAGCCCGGTAGCTTAGGCTATCACTTCCTCTGTAACTGGGATTTGAACTCCTTGAACGACAGAGAATCCTTCTGTTAGATTGCATGCAAATTCAAGGACTTGCTGCTCATTAAAGTCCGGAAGTCTCCTGAAATACTCTATCCAACTTGCTTGCAAGAAAATCTGATAAATGTCCGGATAGAGTTCAAGGACTGCTGTCGAAGCAGGTTCATGTGTGATGAGAGGTCCTCCCATGGCTGTTGTTTCAGTGAATTTCCAAGTTCAGAGCCGAGCTTCCGATTTCAATTTAGAGTAAAGCGTCGCAAATGGTAACATGCAGTGATAGGGTGACTTTTACATATTACTGGGAGAATTAAGGGTGGCGGCAGTTGGCATGGTGTATCATCATAGGAGTTGCTTTGGTACTCCCCCCCTTCTACGTGTGAGCGATATGATTGGAAGTGTAATTAATTGATAGTCCTATCAACTTTCACCGCATTATCTATTATTTAATGCCCATTGATAAACATGCGTACCTTCGTATTTTACCTTTTTGGTTGCTGCGTCAAAAAGTCTTATCTCATCCTCTGCTAAGTCATAATGATTACCGCGGATCTGAAAGTGTGGGAGTATCGGTGATTTGTAATGATAATGATGGGAAGTGATAGTAGGGTGCTATAATCATCACAAGGAGTGGTATGTTTTATCGAAATTTGTTGCTTGGGGCTGCAGTGGTAAATCTGGTGTGCGTGGGGGAATTTAGCCGGGAAGGGTATTTCGTGTCCGGGAAGCGATATTGTAACACCAGGATTGGTGTTGCAGCAACAGGGAATTATCAGAAAGAAAACATTTGTAAAGACGGGAAATGTACTAGAGTGATGGAAATCGGGAAATAATGTTGCAACCACGGGAATGGTGTTGCAGCAACGGGAAATAATGTTTTGGACAACAGGGAATGGTGTTGCAGCAACAGGAATGGTGTTTTGGTCAACAGAGAATGGTGTTGCAGCAACGGGAAATAATATTGCGACAACGGGAAATGGTGTTGCAGCAACGGGGATGGTGTTGCAGCAACGGGGAGTGGTGTTGCAGCAACAGGAAATGATGTTGCAGCAACAGGAAATTCCACGTTCGCAAAATAATCCCTTTAAAACTTTTGTTTTCAGCTACTTCCCAAGCTAAAATCTGCAAAATACTGAAATGTAATATCGCAATCCTTGACAGGATTTATTAATTTCTTAAAAAAAACAGAATGTCTAACCTAAGAATTGCATAAATAATAAAAATTCAAGTGCTTTGAGGGGTAGCAAGTTCCCCTGGAAAGGAATACTGTTTTATTGCCATGCAGGCAGCTTTAAAATCTTCCTTGGAAACTGGCTGCTGGTATAACCGAAGTTGGTAGCCATTTACTAACAGTGGTGTTCTACTCCATCAATTGTTAAAAGTCTAACTGTTCCATTTGGAAAAACAACATCCACTTCATATGGTCCTAACCACCTTGTTCTTAACTTGCCCTGAAAATTCTTGAAATGGGAATCATAAAGTAGAGCCCAGTTACCTTTCTGGAACTGCTTCTGCTTGATGGTTTTGTCATGCCATCTGCTTCTTTGTTGTTGTATCATCATTGTTTGATGGACGGTCTCCAGTCTTTTCTCATCCAATTCCTGAATCTGCTGCAACCTGGTTGTCTGTGCATCAGTTAAATCAAGGTTAACAGCTAAAGTAGTTCTCAAGGTTTTGATTTCGAACTCTACAGGGAAAATAACATTCTTTCCAAAAACTAACTCATAGGGTGAAAAGCCTGTTGTATTTCTCCAAGTGGTTCTATAGGCCCATAAGGCTTCAGGCAGTCTCTGAAACCAGTCCCTTCTGTTCTCCTTTATAGTTTTTGTCAAGATGGCTTCAATGACCTTGTTGGTACTTTCCACCTGCCCATTTTCTTGGGCTGTTCTCCTTTATAGTTTTTGTCAAGATGGCTTCAATGACCTTGTTGGTACTTTCCACCTGCCCATTTTCTTGGGGGTGGTATGGTGTAGTCATTTTGTGCTTGATATGATATTTTTGGAGCGTGTCTTAGAAGCCATGAGAATTAAAAGGAGGTCCTCCATCAATGACTAATTCTCTGGGTAATCCAAATCTAACAAAGATTTCTTCAAATAAGAATGTTAGTACTGCTTCTTCATTAGATTTAATGAGTGCTTTGGCATCTACCCATTTAGTCATATAATCCGTGCATACTAATATGTACACTCTTTGATTAGATGGAGGATTAATGGGACCTACAAAATCTAATGACCATTTCTCAAAAGGTTCAAGAGTTACCTGGGGATTGAGTGGCATTTCATCTCTATGGTTAGGCTGGCCCATTCTTTGATAGCTGTCACATGCCTTCACATATTTTCTGGCATCTTTGGAAAGTGATGGCCAATAATATCCCATTCTAAGTACCTTATGTGCTGTTCTTTTGTCTACAAAGTGTCCTCCACAAGGGTCATCGTGACAAGCTTTTAATATGTCATAGATCTCGTCTTCCCCAACACATCTCCGGATTTCCTGATCTATCCTTGTATGGAACAGACATCGCTTATTCAGCTGTACCTAGCGCTCTGCTGAATGATTTTCCTTTTTTCTCTGTGCGATAGGTGTGATGGTAATTTTCCTGCAACTAAGTAGTTAGCAATATCTGCATACCAAGGTGAGTGGGCAGAGACTGCAAATAAATATTCATCGGGAAAAGAATCATCTACTGGAATATTTTCATTAGTCTTTAACCGAGAAAGAAAGTCAGCAACTACATTTTCTTTTCCTGGTCTATCTACAATTGTGATATCGAATTCCTGCAATAACAGTAACCATCTAGTAACTCGGGCATTTGTAACAGATTTATTCATTAAATATTTAATGGCCGAGTGGTCGGTATGCACAAAAGTAGTATAACCAGTGATGTAATGACTGAATTTACTGCTAGAAATTCTTTCTCAGTGACCGTATAATTGAGTTCTGTGGGAGTCATGTTTTTAGTAATGAAGTAAATGGCATAGGGAAGACCATTTTCTTCCTGTCCCAGGACAGCTCCTATTGCAGTGTCTGAAGCATCAGAGGATATGTGAAAGGGAAGTGCCCAATCTGGTCCTCTTAAAATGGGAGCTATGGACAACTGATGTTTAAGCTGATCAAATGCTTTTTCACAGTCATCAGTCCACCTAAATTCAACGTTTTTTGTTAATAACACAAACAGAGGGGAAGCTATCTTAGAAAAATCTTTGATAAATCTTTTGTAGTACCCTGCATGTCCTAAGAAGCTTCTTACTTCTGTCTGGGTTTTGGGAATAGGGAGGGTCAAAATTACCTGTATCTTTGCAGGATCGACTTGAATTCCTAATAATGAAACATAATGGCCTAATACAATGCCTTCATTCATCATCATATGGCATTTCTCAGTACTTAAGGCAAGATGTGCTTCAATGCACCGCTTAAGTACTTTTTCAAGATTCTGCAAAGCATCTTCAAAGGCAGTTCCATAAGGAGTAAAGTCATCCATAAAAATCTCTAGAGAATCATTTACCATATCAGAAAAGATACCTATGACCGCTCTCTGAAATTTCACTGGTGCATTACACAGACCAAATGGGAGAACCCTATAAGCAAAGGTCCCCCAAGGGCTAGTAAAAGTGGTTTTATCCTGGTCCTGGGGTGCAATCCTTATCTGATTATAACCACTAAATCCATCCAAAAAGGAAAAGAACTTTTTACCAGCTAAGTTATCTAATACCTGATCAATGAATGGTAATCGGAAATGGTCTTTTGGGTGGCCTTATTCAGGGCTCTATAGTCTACACATACTCGCCATTTCCCATTTTTCTTGGGTACTATTACTAGCAGAGAAACCCATTCACTATCTGATATGGGGTATATAAATCCTGCATTTAACAATTTTTGAAGCTCTTCTTTTACTATTTCCCTCAGATTGGGATTCATCCTTCTTTGGGGTTGACAAACTGGACGGGATCCTTCTTTAATATAAATACGGTGAGTGCACAGTTCAGGGGAAATCCCTTTCATGTCTGTATAATCCCAAGCGAATGCCTCCTTATTTTCTTTAAGTAGCTTCATTAACTGATGTTTTTGATCGTCTGTTAGGTTAGGATTTATATTTAATGTTTTACCTGGTTCGATTTCTACTGTCACACTTTTGGAAGGACTGCCAGCTAGTAATCTAGATGAATTTTCGGTTTACCAAGGTTGTTCTGGGATCTCGATTTAGATTGTAGTGAGGTTCGATTATGTTAATTCCTGCGCTAAACCGAAGCGGGTTCAGAAATAAAAGTTGCTGTTTATTAATTCATCTTCGGTTGAGTTTTGAGAGTTAAAGCTTGTCCGATTTTAAAATAGGTTGGGTTTCCCTCAATCCTCATAGTTATAACCATAATTGAAATTATCGTTATTAATCATGGGTGTGGCATGAGGATAAAGAGTCAACTGTTTAGTTTCCTGCCCATTGGATATTGTCATTGATCCAGATCTACAGCTGATGAAAGCATCTGTTGTAGCTAACCACGGTCTTCCTAGAATTAGTGGATGACCCCCCAACTTTGTTTTAGTTTGTAACACCACAAAGTCGGCCGGGTAATTCCAAGATTCTATGGAAATTACCAGGTCTTCGCTTACGCCTTCAGGTTTAATCGTAGAGCGATCAGCCATCTCTAAAATGGTTGGAGTTTCCCTGATTAAGTGCTTCAACTGCAGTAATTGTGCTGTTTCAAGTGTCATAATATTTATTGCAGCACCTAGATCCACTAGAACTTTAGAGACAAAGGTTTTGCCGACCTGAACTGTTACTGTAGGGTGACCAGGGTCACCATATTTCACAGGGGGGTCTTTTCTGTCATTAGGGCAGTCAATTCTCCCATCACATGAACTGTGAGGGGTTCCTTGACTTTTCTTCCAGGTTTCCTGACACAAATATCCCTAACAGTTCTGGCGTAGATGGGGACATCTCTTAGTGCTTGTAATAATGGGATTTTAACATATAAATTCTGCAGTTCTCCTAAAAGATTAAAAGCTGGTGGCTCAAACGTTTTACTCAGAGTCAATCTTTCAGGGAAGGGTGGTTCAGCTGTTTGGACAGTCTTATTAGGAGATGATTCAAGAATTTCAGTATCTTTATTGGATGACTTTTCCTTCCTAGTTTCTTCTTTTTCAGAGTCAGTAATGTCATCTATGATGGGTTCAACTATTCTCCCGGAGCATAAATGGATATCATTACATTGCATAGGGAGGACAGGTTGACTTTGAATGTCGTTTACTTGCAAGGCTTTATTATTGTTTGGATTGGGGTTAGGTTTCACAGGCAGTTGGGGTCTCATTGCTTGGTTATTCTGCGAAGTATTGGATGGTAAGGAAAGAGACTGTTGTTGTTGAGGAAATGATATCTGTTGGGCTGCCCAATTTGGGTTCCATTGATTAAAATACGGTTGCTGGGGAGCCCACGGATTCCATACAGTAGATTCAGGAAAAGGGAGATTTGGTTGCTGCATAAGTGGAAAATTCATTGTATTAAAGGGTGGGTACTGCATTTGGTTCATGGGTGGGTAGTTTGTTTGAAAGGGAGAATTATTATTCCAACGACTAAATGCTGTGTTAGAGCTCATACCTTGTCTTTGTGGCCATTGCCTCCTCTGTGTCATCAGGTACACCGCTTCAGCCTCTTCTTCGGTTGTCTGCAATGCTGCTTTGATTCCAGGCAGAGAGGGGCATTGCTAGGTTTCATGGTCCTTTTCTCAGATTGTGCAGATAGGTGTCTTATCCAGTGGGCATTCCCTGAGTGGGTGTTTGCCTCTGCATTTAGAACAGAAAATAGCTAAAGCAGCTTCTGCTTCCGCCTGTTTCTTCTTAACCTGCAGAGCATCAATTTGTGAAGAAAAAGAACTTAACATTTCAGTTTTAAATTCTTCTAATAAGTTACCTATTTCAGCTCTTGTTTCTCCTCCACTGGTTGACTTCTGAACTCTTGAATACACATTATCTCTGCTCTTTGATCTGTTCCTTGCTCTTCTTGAGCACCTCATGCAGAGATTGATAATTTGATCAAATGGTTCTTTGGAGATGTCTCATTTTCCCAGCATGTTCAACATGTCCAAGCAGTCATCTCTTACCCCTTTCAACAATATGGTTTTCAGAATGTCTTTACTCATATTGGGGTGATCAGGCCTCTGTAGATTATACTGCAGCCTTTCCACAAAATCTTCTAAGCTTTCATCCTCCTTCTGAACCATCTTAAACAGTTCTTCCTTCCTTTCTCTTGTTCGGCAGTAATCTTGATATTTGGCCAAGAATCCTTCTTTCATCTGGTCCCAGGTGGTGATTGCCTGAGCTCCTAAGCTCATGAACCATCTCAACGCATTCCCTTTTAGTGTTGCTGGAAACGGCTTTAGTTTCTAATTAGGGCTCACATAATCATAACTTCGGCATAATATATCGAATTCAAAGAGGAATTCATCTGGGTCTTCAGAGGATAACCCATGAAAGTTGGGTAATACTGAGAGGGGGATGTTCTTCATAGGATTCGTTCCTCTCGGCAGGTCCCCAATGGGGAATTCCAGGGTAGAGAGTGAATTCTCCCCCCTTCCTTCTATTCTGTTATCCTCCATTGGTCTTTCTCCCGAGTCACTTACTTTATCTTCTGTGTCTTTAGGTTCTTCAAGTTCCTCAGGTTCTTCAGGTTCTTCTACCAGTTCCTCAGTGTGTTCTAATACTTCCAGCTTCCTTTCAGGCCCCAATACCTCCTCCGTCTGTCGATCCATTTGTGAGGAGTACTGGATTTGAGGTCTCCGGGAACTCATCCTCTGTGATGTTTCAGCCTTTGAGATGATTTCGTCAATAAAGGTATTTCTTCCTCCCTTACCGCTTGTGAAATTAGGTTTCTTGCGTCCTCTCATGCACCTGTTATTTTCACAAAGAAATCATTAATGCTTTTAGAAATCTTTAGTTGCCTTCCCCTGCAATGGCGCCAAAATGTTGGCTAGTTGAATTGTTTATTAATTAAACAATCAAGTGCCACATTAATTGTCAACCTGGGAAAGTCTTTTTATTACAAAGGCTACTGCGTACTGTATGTACTTTAATTCCAAAAGCATCGAGAGTTGTAGTATACTTAATTCTTGCGCTAAGTTATCTCAGTACTGATAAAATAAAAGGAATTAACTAAAATTACAAATCTGGAAAGCAAAGAGATGGATGCTCTGTTGGCAGAGGATCAGGACCCTATCCTCCAAATGAGGACGTTCAGCACCTGCCTCTGGAATCAGATTGCTAACACACACTGCACTCAGATTCACCGGTGAAATACGCTTGCATAACTTCAAAGAATTAATAAAACAGAGTGCTAGCAAAACAGAATTGCAAGAGGTAATGCTACAGAATCCAAATAGAGTATCTGCAGAAAGAAACTATCACACACTTACACACTTGACAGCAAAGTAAATGGGTGAATCTTGTGAGGAAGGTGGGCCCATTCCCTCTCACAAGATTCCCCAGAACATGGAGAATAGTTAAATACTCAAAACATTCTTCTATTCATCTGTCAAAAATTCGAGTACAATAAAGTTCAGACTTGCTGATATTCTCACAAATTTCTCTTCCAGACTACCCTCTGACTAATGTAGATGTCTCCTCTTTATAGAGGAGACATCTATTACAATAGATTGTTACGGTTCAATTGGTTAACCCGTTTAATCAAAAATAAGAATTACAAAGATGTTGTTGCAACAATATGATAATATATTCTTTGTTTAGGTTCTGGCTGTTACACAGCTAGTAACCATCTTCGACCATCTTCCTTGGGATACGTACATTCCTCTCGCCGTTTCCCCGTGCTATTCTGGTTTTGAGTCCTGGTAACTGTGTTCTACTTGCTTTGGACAATTGCTTGATTCAGCCATGTCAGCGTTCCTCAAATAGTTGCCGTTGTTATTCCCAGTTGATGCAAAATACTCGCTTTAGATGATTTCTGTTGTTGACTGTATCAACTGCGTAGTTGTTGCTTCTGGTGTTGCAGCAACTGCGTAGTTGTTGTTTCTGGTGTTACAGCAACTATAGGTTATAATTCCTGCGGGCTTAAGAACAATTACTTAGCAATTGAGTCAGCTTTCCAAGATAAATACAAAGGTATTTAGAATATGCGTGAACAATTAAACATATAGATATGCGGGAAGTTACTCCATACCTTGGGGTGATCAAGTCATTGTGTGATCAAAGCTTATAACTTATGACTGAAAAGGATAATATTATGATGGAAATATAAGGTCAAAATTGGTCAATTCTGGGTCCTAATAATCCCCGTCATAAATGATCTTTTGGTAGTGTATTTCCAAAGGTATGCTCATTAAATGCTTCCTCTCTGCTCCTTTTAAAAAATAGCCATCCAATCACCTACAGTGTTTTCAACTGTTACTTTTTGGCTAGGCTATGTGAGGCCCACCTTGGTAGCGTAGCTCCTTCGTCGCAGCTAGACCTTCCTCCTAACCATTGTGAAGCCCAATCTCTTCGCAAAACTATTCTCCTGGTAGAGTGGTTTATAGTCCTGTGCTTCCTTCCAACTACCTGAAGTACTAAGATTGGATTCCATCCATATAGTAATTGCGTAGGGGTGGGATCACCCTTATATAACTTCAACCAACTCCCATTCATTCTTCCTAGAAATCACTCCCCATTCAGCTTCACGAGCTGAACTACACCCCCATCTGTAATCTCCCTTATGATGTATGATCCTAGCCAATGCATCTAAAACTTTCCTGGAAACTTAGTAAACTTGCTATCATACATCAGCACTAAATATCCATTTTCAAAGGTACGTTGCTTAAGGTGGTGATCATGCCATGCCTTTTCTCAAGCCTTCTACACCTGCTGATGAAAGCCTACCAAGAAGCAATCTTCTTCTAACTCAAGTATCTACACGACGCATTCTTCCATTATATCCTGATCTTCCATCTCAGTGACGGTAATGATCCTCAAACTGGGTACTACTTACTTCATTGGCATCACTGCTTCTTGTCTATAAACCAGTTGAAATGGTATTTGTCCAGTCAACTTCTTACAGGTAGTTTTGTATGCTTAACTAACAACAGGTATGTGCACATCCTAATCGTTCCTATTTTCATTACATGTCTTCATCAAAGAATTCTCAAAGATCTTATTAAAGGCTTCAACTGTTCCATTTGCTTGAGGATGATATGGTGTTCTTTTCTGATGATACATCTGGAATTCTTCAAGCAAAGAAACACTCATTTCATTTGGGAAATGTAAACCCCTGTCGCTCATCAAAATCTTATGACAACCAAACCTAAACAAAATGTATTACAATATAAACTTCATAGTTTTATTCGTGCTACAATCCTTCAAGGGCTACACCTCAGCCCACCTAGTCAATTATTCAGTCACTGTGATGATGAAGCATGCTCCTATCTTCTTTCTTGGTTGTTGAATAGGTTCCACAAAATCTATTGCCCATTTTTCAAATACCTACAACAAGACTTGCTGGTTTAGAGGAAATTCATCCCTTTGAGGTGGCTTCCCAGTTCTCTAACACAAATGGCATGATCTACAATATTCCTTGGACTCTTTATGCACTATTGGCCACCACAACCCAACACATAGAATATTCTGCACAGTCGCTCTTCCAGCATAATGTCCTCTAGCAACTCATCCATGTATTGCAGCGAGGATACTTTGTCTTTCATAATCTGGCACATACCTGCGCAGAACTTCATTTGAGCCCATTTTATATAGGTGCCCCGCACTTATAGAAAAAATTGCAGCCCTGATCACTAGTTCCTTCTTCTGTTGCGTCGTATATCCTTCAGGAGCTACACCTGTAGATGGAATTGGATGATATCCGCAAAATGTTCATCTACAATGAGCATAGAAAAGAGTTGCAGATCAGGCAATACTTCATCTGGACTTGTGGGTTCTTCACCATTCTCAATCTGTGAAAAGTGATCAGGTCCAGCACATAATCTTCCTGGCTTCACAATTACTTCGAAATCATAATATTAAAATAATAGTACCACCTACAAATTTTCCCTCCCAACATAGGCTTGTTGACAAGGTACTTCAAAGATGAATGATTTGTATACATTTTGAAGTACCCACCCAAAAGATAATGCCTAAATTTATGGAGTGCATATACCATCGCCAACCCTTCGTGCTCCGTGGTTGAATAATTATTCTATACCTTACACAACTTTCTTCTCACAAATTCAATCATATGGTCGATATCCCCTACGCCTGGTTGGGTTAAAACGACTCCTAATGTTATGCAGGACACATCTACATGTACATGCAATTCTTTCTTCCAATTGAGGAATATTGGAATAGGTGTTGTAACAATATTTTCCTTCAAAACATCTAAGCTTTGCTGGCAATAATCATCTTAACAAAATGTTGCATCTTTCTTCAATAATTTATCCATGGGCACAATGATCTGCACATAAGCCTTAATGAACTTTCTATAGTATCCTGTATGGTCCAATGTTGCGCATAGTTGTTTTACATTCCTCAGAGGCTCCAAATTGATAATCACTCCAATTTTAGCAGGGTCCACCATCAACCCTTGCTTACAAATAATGTGGCCCAAAAGTATCCCATATGGTAGACAAAATATACACTTCTTCAGATTTAGGGAGATTTGATACTTCCGACAAGTATCCATCATTAGGAGAAGACCTGTAACATGCTTTTAACCAATCCAAACATCATCCAATCATCAAAGTAGACCTCCAAAAACATGTGAATAAATTCCTTAAAGGTTACGACTACCACCCTAGAAAAGATCGCAGGGGCATTCTTAAATCCAAAGGGCATATTTGTATGAAAGAGTGCCATTTTGAGGCAAAGGTAGTATTACTTCGGTCTTCTGGCACAATGTTGATCTGGTGATAGCCTGAGAATCCATCTGTAAAAGAGCAGGCTTCTTAACTAACAATGTTCTCTAAGACTTCGTTTGCGAATGTTGTAGGGAATGGATCATGTACATAAGCATTGTCCAACTTCCTTAGATCTATGCAGATCCTGATTTCACCTTTAGTCTTCTTCTCTTGAACCAAAATAGGGCTAATCAAGCCTGATTCTTCTAGAGGCTGAATAATTCCTACTGCAAGCATCTTATCTAGTTCTTTGTGCACCTTTTCTTTGTATTTATGATTCAATTGGTATGGGCACTGTTTTACCAACTTCACATCTAGCTTCATATTGATCTTCATAAAACATAGATCACCTACTATCCCCTTCAGATCAGAGAACTTTGTTGGAAACAAGTCCCTATATTCCCGCAATAACTCTACGACCTTGTCAACTATGTCCTCATCCCATTAATCGCCTATAATCACAAACTTCATCTACGCTTCTGACCCAATGTTCACTTGCTTGGTCTTAAATGGTTTTGAAATGTCAGGAAACCCTACCTTAGGCCCAATGACTTCGCACTATCCCTATGACTCGGGGATATTGGTATTCTTGGGATCTTCCTCACCTTCTTTTGTGGTAACATTGTAGCATTCTAGAGCATGGTGCAATTGCGTACTCCAGTCAGGTTGTACCCATGTGATAGGCTCTATAGTCGTTTTGAATATTGCAACCTTGATTTTTTGTAATGCTTCATCAATACATTCGAATCTGTCCTCAAAAACAAATGTTACCAGAAAGCTTTCCTTCAGAATGTCCCACTCCGCAGTTCCATGTCACAGCTCTGTTTCTAACTACCAATTCATTGGAATAGTACCCAAGGTATGGCAGAATATATGTACCCATTCATGTTGTGGTTCCTGTCCCCATGCTTTCATCCAATGAGCCAAATGCTTGTACAAATGATCCTTCCCTATATATTTCTCAGTAATGCATGTATTTGCATAGCAAAATCACAACTTCATCATCCTGCGATACTCCTTCCAGTCTACAAAAATGCTCTTATGTGTACCCCAACGTTTGGAAGGTGTAGCTCTCAACGCGATGTGAAAGGCCTGGAATCGATGCTCCTCTGGTACATCCCTTTCAAATTTATCCAGAAACAAATTTAAATCTTCTAAGCCATCATAATATGGTAAATTGTGTACCTCAGTAGATATACATTAGAGTGATTTAGTAAGTATGTTGCACTGCAACATTGATACTTCATGCAATATATTTCGTCAGTGCTCAAGCTCCTCATCTGAATCTGAGCTGAAGGAGTTTTCCTTTTCCCAAGTAATTATTCCATCTACCGTAATATTGATCCAATCCTTGTTCCATGCAGTAAGCTTATAGATCTATTCAATATCATCCTCGTCATAGTAATCCCTGACTAGTTCAGTATAACACGCACCCTCGATTAGATCTAGTGGAACAATGTCTCTCATTTCCTTCTTCTCAATTCTCATGGTGCACTTCTTCAGGTATATGATCACATTCATATCAAACGCTCAATCAATTCCAAGTAGCATCAGGTAGGGATTACTATCATCCACTATTACGATTACCTCAAAATTAGCTATAGTGCATGCCCCTTTAGGATCTATAGTTACTCCATGTAAATGTCCCAAAGGAATAATATTTTGTTGGTTCACCATTTGCAGCTGAATAGGTGACCATTGTAGTACTGAATTTCCCATGCTTTCCCAGGTCTCTTTAGGCAAAACATTCAAATCATATCCCAAATCTAGGATCACTTGGTCCATTTCAAATTCTCCAATTTAGGCAGTCAATCTCATCTCTCGACCAGTCCTTTTCTTACTTTTTTCTATTTTATGCATTGAACGTTGTTCAGGTAGCACATACCCTTGCCAGCGCAGTTGTCTATTAACTGTTGCAGTCCCTCCACTGATTTCTGGTCTCTTAAGAGCTTCATGCATGTTTGTAAGAAGGATGTCAATATTGAAGGATATGTTGCTTATGCAGCAATGACCTCTTCAGGCCTCTTTATTCATGCTCTCTAATTCTTTGATGTGGAAGCTCCTGAATCCACAAAGCTCTTCTTCGCCTCGACAAATTTTTCTTTCACCTTATGCAAATCAATTTCAATATCTTTCTCAGCATCCTTGCGCACCCAAGGATTCTCTTTTGGTTGTTTTCCTGCGTCTTTATCTTCCCTGGTAGCTATACCTCTCTATGTAACTATATTAACACTGGGGTCATCCTCACATGGTTTTGACCTCATCATCTGGATGTTCTAACTGGGCTACTAGTTCTTCTTCTCTTGCATTTTTGTGATGAGTATAGTACAATCTTCTATTATGTGGTCAAACTGTTGGCAATACTGACAATATGGGTGTGTTTGGCTTTGACAATCTCGTGCATAGTGGCCTAGTTCCCCACAGTTGTAACAAATCACTTGTCCACGATCTCTTCCAACTCCTCCCCCTCGTCCTCTTCCTTGTCCTTGGAATCCTCCATATGTTGTATGTGTGCCTTGATCCTACTATGGGCGTGTCTCAGCCTGTACTCTATATGTCGGAGTTTTATCCATCATTAATTCATAGCTTCCACAAATGCGCTCACCATGGCCTACAGGCTTACAAAAATTGTAGAACAATTTTTGGGGAGTCTATTGAGTGTTTTCCTATTATTTGGCAGATAACTTACCATGTCACTACACTATTACTCGATCCAACGGTATTTTCTGGCTTCAGGGGGATAGGAGCTCCCCCAATTAGATAGTTATAATACACCGGGAAATGATCCTTGTCATGACCATTTCCCTTGCATTTTAAACACCATACTTCAGAATAGGTCTCATTTTGGACCTATTTCCCCTTTTTGATATCCTGCAACTCCATATGCAGGCTAGCTAACTATGATTGTATCTGTTACACTCCTAGATTCGTATCTTGAATAGGCGAAGCCTCCAACTTCATAGCAATTTCCAGCGCTTTCACTTGAAATCCAATATTCTACTATGACAATGGTAGTCTTAAAGGAGGTAACAATGAAGAAATATACCAATCCTTATGTTTCTCATTTGAGACTTGTAAAGTAGCCTGTTGTAGTAGAAATTTCAACCTTTGATCAAAATCCCATGCAAATTCATTCACCTTCTACTTAATTTCTTTGACCTTAGTCGTAGACTGGACTTGAGACTTAGGCTTTCTGAATTCATTATTTCATGCATCTTTTGTTTCTTTCAATGACGCAGCTAGATGAGTCATATTATACTTAATATACCAACTTAGCGCCCTATCTTGTAATGTTGTGACCAACTGCACTTTCTTTAGATCGTCATATATTTTCTGTTGTGACTCCCAGAGAGCATTTGCTACAAACTAGAATTGAGCAGGGTCTTCTATCCCCAAACCCTTGAATATAGGCATCTTCATAGCATTCAACATACCAAATGACATAGGTGGAGGTAGAGGTGTAGGTGTGTGAGGTGGAGGTGATGGAAAAGGTGGAGTGGATGGATGTGGTATTCTTGTAGTGCTCTGATCTACCAACTGTGGTGCACCTCTGGGCGTCTTCAGACTATTTCTTTCTTCTTTGCTATTAGATGCTCCCAACAGAGGTTTGTACTCAACAATTGCATCTATATCTTTTCTGAACTATTTCCCAGTTCGTGTAGCTCCCATCAAGCCCCCTCTAAACATCAATTTAGTGGCATAACTCATTTATCGCACAATAGAATTTTAATCCAAGTTTTCAGAGACTTTAGATACTTACCTCTTGGTCCTTTGAAAAAAAAAGTGTTTACCTTCGCTATAACTGGTAGACGTATCAATCGTGAACTCAGTAATAAATCCGCCCAAGCTATTATTGATCCAATAATAAAAAACCTTTGCAACCTTGTTTTTTGATCCTTCTAGGCGCTTTGCTAACTATCGCGTCCACACAATAAGGTTATCCAGCTTCCATGTAGGTTGACCATCCTCAAATTTAGCCAACCATTCGTATAATTCACATGGAAAAGAGAAAAAGAAAATTGTGTTCCTCTATATATAGATATCTCTGCAACCACTCTTCTTTCGATAGGCACAAATTCGTATTTTCTTGAGCTGCAAACTCATGTAGCTTCCGATCCATCGACTTCTCAATCTCATTCTTAGTCAGTATCCTCTTATGCCACATCATAAATTCTTCAGATAGATCCTGGTCCTGGTAATGGAACCATTTTTTGGCTTGAAGCAGCTTAAACCCAGGTTTAGAGTTAGTTGTGCTAACCAAAAAAACCTTACACTACCGGCCCTTTCAGGAACAACCTGCGCAGTGCAAGGTGTATTCTCACCTGACATAATATTGGGGAATACTAGAACTGGGTTTTTGCATCCAGAGGACTATGTGATGTGTTTCTCCCAAACTTAGGGCTTTATATTGACCCTCGTGAACCGTAAACCTTGAAACCTGAAACTTATAGTAAATGACAAAAAATAGACTTATGTCCTTCGCCTATTGCACTAAACATGCATAACATCATAGCAATAAATAGATCTACATCTTCGCGAATTAATTAAGTACTTTTCCTGATTAAATGCATTTAAAAGATCATAAATACAACAATGAGAGATAAAACATGAATACAAAGATACACATATAGTTCTTCAAATAAGTCTTTATTACTTTTTCAGATCTTCAATTACAGCTCTTCCCTACCCTACGCACACAAATGCAGGGGCCTGCACACTTAGCTACAAACTTACCAAGGTCTCCACACACACAACTATATGAGCCTTCCCCTTCAACCAAGTACAAAATAGATAAAATCTGACTCAACACATGAACAATTCTTACTTCACTTTGCTATTTTATGACTCTCCTCTGACTTCCTTTTATATTCTTCTTCATTACAATACCATGGTCTGCCAACCATGGGCAAGTCTCAAAATAGCTTGACTCTAACAAAATAAGGGGCTTTGACCTTCCTAAAGCCCCTTTGACTCCTATGAACTTGCGCTACTCACACTCCGCTCCTCAAAATATAGAGACTTCACAATATTTAACAAAACTTAACAAAATTTGACCCAGGGGACCACGTCCCAACAAAGTCACTCAATTATGTTAAATTTCACTGCCATGTTTCCTCCGTATATTCATTTCATGTCGATTTCATCTGCCACCGTCAACTCCTAAGGGCCAATCAACTATTGCCATGTGTCTTTTTCGAGGAGAGATAAAGGGTCCTTGGTTCTTGGTTTTGCAAACGAATTCCTTTGAAATCCCTGCTCCTCGTAACCCTCGGCGATCACCAAATGCCAGCAACATTGGAAGATACTTGTATTAGAACTTCTTAAAAATGAAGTTACAGAATCTCTAACATTTGATATTCTGACCTCTCAAAGCTTTGACATTCTGAGAATCATCTCCCTAATATCAGATCAGAACTTTCTCAAAAATAAATTATAGTGAGGTTATGAAGTCTTTGACCTCCAATATTTTGACGTTTCGAGAATTGACTCCCTCGTATTGAATGAAAACTTTCTCAAAAAGTAATTATATTGAGGTTACAAAATCTTTGACCTCAGATATTCCAACCACTTGAAGATTTGAAGTTACGAGAATTGACTCCTTAGTATTGGATCAGAACTTTCTCAAAAACAAATTATATTGACGTTACGAAATATCTGATCTCTAATATTCCGACGTCTTCGAGGCTCTGACCTCTGAAATTCCAGAGTTCTGAAATTTGGAGATATGATGTTCAACCTGCTTCCTTTCTCAAAAATTCTAAAATTCGGCCTGCTCCTAAGGACTTCAAGACCCTTACTTTGGTTATCAATAACTTTTGATCCTAAGATCCATTTATGGACTTACGCATACCATTATGAATCTTTTTCAAATCACTTTCAAATGGAGAAGGTGCAATGTAGTCCTTGAGCCCATTTCATACCTGAAACATGGTTGCAAACTCTCTACCTAGAATCCGCCTCAATGCTAGTCTAGTTGACATCAATGCACACATACCAAGTGTCACCAACCAATTAGATAATGTCATTTGTCTAACATTCGGAGGGCTTGAAAATTAGTTAAGTGTTGGCCAGAGTCATTCAGTTGGTCAGGTAGAGGTATATATTGTACACTTGCAATGTGTGCTTAGGCTTAAGCAAGCATATGTATTTCATCTCTATTCTCTAATTAATGAAATACATATAGGAAGGGGTTTTGAGTAGTTACTTTCTTCTAGATAAATATTTGTGCATGTATGTTGTTTCCTTTTGCATGTCTATGATTTTTCTTCTAGATTGTGAATTAAATTTTGTAGATCAATAGAGTAGATTTGAGTCTTGTGATTTAGTAAATTTTGTGAATAGTTTTGAATCTACACATTAATTTCTACACTGTTCTAGTGGGATCTAAAGCTCCCTCTCAAGAGAGCACTCCATCACTTTCTCCTCATCACATTTTACATCCCTTCACACAACTGTCATTCTAAGGGATGGAAAGTACACACGGTAGTTATGGGGAGTTTCTTTGTAACCCACAAATACCCCCAATTCTATTGTCATCTCAAGCTTCTTCCTTGATTCTTTGGAGACATGGTAGTAAAAAGATGATCCAAAAATCCTGGAGTGTGACACATCCTACTTTCTCCCCAAGAAGGCCTCCTCTGGTGTAATCATACAAAGAATCCGATGAGGACTCTGGTTCTGAAAATACACCACTATGTTATATGCCTCACCCCACAAATGTAGAGTTAGGTCTTGGTCATGAAATATCACCCTCGCTACTTCCACAATGATATGGTTATTTCTCTCAGCCACCCCATTCTATTGTGCGTTGTGGGGATTTGTCAACTCCCGTTGAATTCGTTCTTTCTCACATAGATTTTTTAATTCATTTGACACATACTCACTGCCATTATCACTCCTAAGAGTCTTCACATTATTTTTGGTTTCTTTCTCAACCATTGCCTTGAATTCTACAAACATGGAGAATGTTTCATCTTTATTCTACATGAACAATATCCAACACCTCCGTGAGAATTCATCAATAAAAATGACAAAATATTTGTGTTTAGTAGTGGAGGCTATTGAGAAAGGTCCATAGACATCGGAATGAATCCTTTCCAAGACTACATGTGATTTTTTGTCCCGATCATGGAATATGGATTTTGTGTACTTCCCCAAGGCACATCCTTTGCATACATCCTACTGCTCAAGTGCTCCTTTAGGGAAGCCAGTGGTTATTTACTACATAATATTCAAGGAAGCATGATGAAAATGGCCAAGTCTTTTGCGAAAAAGGTCACCGACATATCGGCCCTGCACTTTCTTCGCCTTAGTGCTTATGAAACACAATCTTCCTCATCTAGCTTATACAGGTTCTTCACATGAACCCCAATTTTCTTCACCTATCCTATGGCTATGTGTCTCGAGAATTATTTTCCTTTGTTGGAGATCACATCATAGCCATGTTCTTCCAAGACTACAACAAAGATGATATTTTTCTTTGGGCTCGAAACAAAAATGAAATTGTTGAGCCTGAGAGGGGATCACGACTCCCTCTGAAAGGTGATTGTACCAATCTGTTTGCATTATACCTTATATCATACCCTAGCTTGATGTGCATATCAATATCTTTCTCCTCTAGGTCACTAAAAAATTCTCTACATCGTGTCATGCAGAATGAGGCACCTGAGTCAAAGTACCACATGCACCCCATCACTTTGCTAACCATGAATGGGATAAGGGTAAAGTCAAGCTCGAACTATGAAGCCAAGGCTTCACTTGCTGCTCCTCCTAAGTTCTTCTTGCTTGACTTTTGGTGTGGACACTTTTTGGCATAATGCCTAAATTCATGACAATGGAAGCATTTAATTTTGGACAAATCTTTCCTCTTGCCCCCTTGGCTGGATTTTGTTTTGGATGTATATTTATTCCCTTTTGCTTTCTTTCCCTTTCCAACCAATGCAAATTTTTCTTCCTCCTTTCCCTTGGATGAAGTCCCATCTCTGGTATTCCACCTTATTTCCTCCTGTATCAAATCAGACCATAAGCATTCCGAATTTGGTAATTCCTCCCTCCTGTTCACTGAATATTTATAACTATGCTAGCTCTTAGGAAGGCATAGAAGGGTTAGGCTTACCATGTCATCATATGAAATAGTAACACCAAATCTTGCAAGCTCATCACAAACTTATGTGAACCTACTTAGATACTGCGGGATAGTGTCATTCTTCTACATCTTGATATTTTGAAGTTTATCCTTGAGCACTAGCTTATTGTGGTCACTACTATTCTAGAACATATCTATCAGTTCCTACCACATTATATAAGGAGTTTATTTCCCATGGATATTGGTGACAATGTGGTCTCATACTCCCTCCAATATTATTCTCCTCACCTTAGCTACATATTTATTCCATTAAACAAGGTTTTGGGCATCAGATTCTACTAGTTTTTCAAGATCTCTCTTCATGTATTCTATCAATCCATTGTTATCAAATACCGCCTCCATGTCATCCTTCTGTGTGATGAAATTATAGTTTCCTTCCAAGGCATACTCTAGCATCATCCCATTGAAGGCCTACTTTTCAGATCTAAAGATACCCTACTACACTGAACTATAAATTCGAACCTCCTGAGAAACAACTTCGAAATTCCTGCTCTAACATGAATCATATTTTGATACCATGTAGAAAATGTTGTGAGATTTGTAACTGCTCATGAATTTTTAATCAAAATTGCAAGACACAAATCTAGTCTACTCCTATGCAGAAGTTAATTCACAATTGAGGACAACAATTTTATACATGCAATAAGAAATAAAAAACATCAACACAATATTTTTCTTGGGGAAAACAATCTGCTAAAAACCCCAATTCCTGCTTGCATTGATTTGATGAATAAAAGTGTATTACAATTGCTTTACTCAATTGAGAACAAGTTGTAAGTGAATAACCTATTTCTCTGCTCACTGAGAAGCTCTAACCTAGACTTAGTCAAATTCTTCCTCTACTTGAGCCCCTATTTCCTTGTGCAATTCCTGTGAAATTAGGTGCCTATTATTTAAGAGTTTCTCCAAAATGGATTGTGGAATTCCCAAGGTTGATCATATGACTACATGCAACACCTATACACTGAGACTAGTCTACAATTGATGTTACACTACATTGGAATCATCACCATAGTTTGGGAAATCAAATTCTCTACATGCACTAGCTATTTTGGGTTGATTGGCTAGTTAACTGGATGATCACTGAGTTTGACTGAAGTCCCACTACACAAATAAACTTCCACTTGTTCCCCCAACAGTTGGAACTAGTTTAACTGAAAACAACTTGAGATAATTGACCTTGTTTGCTACAAATTACCAATCACACATGCTTAAATGAACTATAACTCCTCCAACTCTAATTTACTAAGTAAACTAGATGACACAAGCCATGTCAAATAATTTAACTACATGCAAGTTTTCTACTGATGTGGAAATTAAAATTTTCTCAATTTAATCAAGGAAAAATCAAATTGAGAATTTCTTACTACATTTTCCAATAAATCAGGCATATATGTGGGAGTTTGAAGGAATTCCATTATGAAAAAGAATCTTTCAAGCTTTCCTTGTATGTACCTTCGCACTCCACACTAAATACTATTGGATAGTTGGCATTATTTGGATGGCCACTGACCTAGCGAAGTTATCTACAAGTGTGTTTCCATTGATGAAAACAATCATGTTGGGTAGATGCATTGGGAATTTGGCATTGCCTAAGTATTGGAAGGAGTTTTGGCATTGATGTCAACAATACTAGCTCAGATGCTTGGCACAGTAGATTTTGGCAATGATGGCCTAGGAGGAATCTCATGGTAGCTGCAAGCTTCATGTAGAGAATCATCAAAGTAGAAGGCTTATTGAAGAAGCCATAAACTGATGATTACAGTGATGGAAAAGGAGGAATTCCATGGTAGCTGAAGGCTTCATGCAGAGGATCACCTTGGTGGTTGTGATTTCAACTTTTCGTAGAGTCAAGGCACGTAACAGTGGTAGAGAGTTTGGAGCCATATTAGAGATAGTATATGGCCTCAAAGACTACATTGGAACCTCTTCATTGGAAATTTATTTGTAAGAGCTTTCCAACGATATGTAGAAGTCTAGAATTGGGTTCCTGGGTAAAAATTTATGGTATGTTGATGATCATGGAATTGAAGTCCTAAGAAGGATGGAATATCAAAGGTCTAGCATATCAGAGATCGAAATATTGACACATCAAAATATTGGCACATCGATGATCAGAGGTCAGTATATCGGACCATTGGTGATTTTAGGGAAACATATTAGTGCATCAAGGATTGGATGCCAACATATCGGTGCATCGGCGATCGGAGGTCAATGTATTGGCGCATCAGGATATCGAAACACTGGATATCATCATATCAACACATTGGAATGTCGGAGGTTGACATATTGAAAATATTAGAATATCAGAGGTGTGATACATTAGAGTGGTTTGTATCAGAGGTTGGAGGATAGAGAAATCCTGAATATCGGCATACCGAAGATCGCAATATGAGCACTTTGTCAAGTGAGGAACCTTTAAAATGTTGTGATATTGATAAGTGTCAATAAGCCTTTAAAGGTTCCGAGGAATGCCAAAAGAAAAATTAACAAAGGATTTCAGTGTAAAACCATGGTCCGCAGGTCCTCCTCTCTCTCCTTTAACAAGACACATGGCAGAATGTGATTGGCTCCGATAAGGACACAAGGTAGCATGTGATTGGATTCGATAACAACACATGGCAAGATTTGATTAGCTCTGATAAGGTACAAGTTGTAGGTGATGTCAGCATGCTGTGGAAGTATGACAGCACATGTGGTAGGCATATTCAACCTTATTCAGTAGACTAATGGGCCAAAACTGGGTGACATATGTCACCACTAAGGAGTCACCACGTGGAGTGATGATGTGAGATAAGAAGTCAATGATTGGAGGTTGAAGAACTCTATAAGAGTTGGATTATTGAAAAGTTATGATATATAAGGGATTATGATATTGGGCTGGAACATGGTCACGAGAGTTCAAAGAACCAAGGGCACAGAACATTTGACAAAGGGAGAATGGCCACCGGTAGGATTCTGAAGTCGTAGCACCTTAATGCTAAGCGATAGGTCACAAGTAGAGGTCCTATGGTGAGAGGTTCCCTATTGAGGGCTAAGTAGAAGGAGCTCGACAATCAAAGGATTAGCATATCGAAACTTTAAAACAGTTGGTTATTGAAAAAGTTCTGATAGAGAGAGCTTCTGATATTGGGTTGGCTCTTGGTCATGTAAATCCATAAAGCCAAGCGTGTAGAGCAGTAACAAAGGAAGATTGGCCCCCATCATGAAAATTTCACTACTTTGAAGTTGTGATGCAGAATTTCTCCAATAGCATAGTATGGTGAACGTTAGTATTTCAACAAGGATGTTGCAACTCTTGGGTTGCCAACTTTACTTTTATCAACTTGGTAGTCCGTAACAAACTTGGAAGCATCGGTGCTATATGCAGAAGTACTAGTTCTCACTGCATGTTGTCACTTGGTCAACCGGCGAGATCACTAGGAGCTCAAGCCAACTTCTATAGATTTCAGAAGAAGCTCTTATGTGTGATGAAAGGAAAGAAAGATTACTCTAAAGATGCTATCTAACTTCAGAAAGGAGAAAGACTGGAATGTAAAGCAAAACCTAGTAAACCCTAATTAACAAGCTAATTCTACTTCTACCAAAAATATTATGAAAACCATGAAATAAATGCCATTACCTACTTAAGGAAGTAACCAACATCTAACCATGCTATTTCTAGAAGTAAATAAGCAAAAAACATATTTTTGGATTTTTATGTGTTTTTATGTGGATTTAACATGCATCTAATTTATTGTGTGTAAGTGTGGCAGCAAATAGGTGGCATTAGAGGGTGGTTTTGGAACTTGGGAGGATGTAGGATGGTGTGGATGGGACCTAGGAGGTCTTAGGTGGCCTTCTAGAGGCTTTTCCCGCACTCAGCCTTCAAAAGGAAGCCTACAGGAAAAACTACAGGAGGACACAGGAAAACTACACAAGGAAAACAGGGAAACTACAAGAGGAGGCCGAGAGAATTTTTATTTGTTTTCAGGGTGAGAGAGTGGGTGGAAAAGGTGGATTGAGGTTGGAATGAGGTGTTAGGGTGCCTAAGGTCTCTCATGTATCACCAAGATAGAGAAATATGATTGGGTTTGATCAAGGAGAGAGGAATAAGTTTTATGAAAAATGAAGGAAATTAGGGCAGAATTGAGGTGAGGCTTGGGAGACCTATAGGACATCGATCAGATGGAGCGTATGATTTCTGGTAAGCTGACATACTCCTGGAAGAGATCTGCTGCATCGAAACTTACAGTCAACCAAGAAAATCAAGAAACCAATGAAATGAGTGCATCCTAGGAAAAACATAGTTTTGCATTAAAATGGCCTAAACTATGATGTGTAGAAGGAAATGTTGGTAAATGTTGTAAGGAAGGAAAGCATGCAAAAGGAATATTGTAAATCAAGAAGTCAACATGATAAATAAGATCTAAAGCAAAGCAAAACTGGACTATCAACCTACTAGGGAGTTGCAAACACTAGAAGTCCTAGGAATGAGGAAAATCTGTGTTTTTGGGACAACAAGAGAGTCTTTGCCTCAAATCATGGTCCCAAAGGGAGGAAGAAATGCCAAGGAACTATTGCTAGCCTTTTGAATCTTCTCTGATTACTAATTAACCTGCTACAAAAAGCACAAATGGAAACAAGCTACTAAATCATCAAAAGCAACCTATTCTTAACCATAAGATAAATACATCTAACATCAAACTAATCTACAAACTAAATTAAAGCATACAAATACAAGTAAAGAGAAGCTTGGATGCTTGGATTGGGTCCTAACCCAAGAGCTTCAACCCTCTGAGGTAACTCGGTGCTAGCTCAAAAAAGATTCCATCTTCATTATCAAAAAATAGCAAGATTACATAAAACTGTCAAAAATACTAAGCTCGAAGTTTGAGCAGAGTTTGAGGGTCCCAGACCTATCTACTTATACATATGAAGCTACCAACAAATTCCTTAAAATCAGGGAGGATTGGCTCCCAAAACTTGAGATAACTATCAATCATCTTCCACTTGCTCGATTGCCTTCTAGTGCATGATTCAACTGCTTGTACTCCGAGCTGAATGAAGGGGAATTCGAAGTAAGGAGCAATAAATGAGGGGGATTCCATTCTATAAGTCCTCTCCTCTGTCTACTTCGAGTTATTGCTACAGTTTGACCACTAGATCCTTGACTTTGACCTCGAAATCCATCAATAATCTGCATTAAATACATGTTAGACCACATGGCATAATAACTAACTCAACTCACCCTATAAGCATAAATATAATCATAAAATCATATAATAAGCTAATAGAATGGTTGATTTGACTAGGTTATGAGGTAAAATGAGCCCATATAATTACCCATTTATGAGGCTCATCACAGTACAAAGAGTTATAGGTGTATGGGTGAGCAGTTGCGAGTTGAATGCAGAAATAGAGGAGTTTGTCTCTAGAGTAATGGCGAATGTCAGAGATCACTAGGTTAAGGTAGAAAGGACCATGATCTTCAAGAAGGAGTGTTGGCTCTGCCTTTAGGTCATCTGAGAATTAATTTCTCAGCATGGATTTCCATGCGGTCACGCGATCAAGGACTACAAGGCCAATCATTGTTTCTGCATTGTGACAAGAAATAGGCAGGAGACACAATTATGACAAGGAAGGCCATGCCTGAGTACAGTTGAGAAGCCATGCCGAAGGATAGCCAAACCATGCAAAATGATGAATAAGCATAAAGAGCCTCAATGATAGGAGATATGTTCATAGAGAGTATTGTGCTTGGTGGAGTGTCCAAGTGGACTAAGAATTCATTCTCAATATGGAGAAATTGTTAAGTGCCCACTCTCATGGTTAATGTAGTGGTAGATACCAATTTTGATGCGACAATAGAATGGTAGAGCCATGTCAAGGTACACTCGCACAATGTGAATATAGGATAGAGTGGTAGCATCGATCGAGGGTAGCAGAGGAAAAAAATCCAGGAGCTCAAATGAACAGGGGGGTGAAGCAACATAGTTGCAAGTGAGCTAAGTGGAAAAGCTATGAGTGTGTGCACTGTTGTGTATGGCTGAGTGAGAGCCAGTTCTATAGAGAAAGGTTGAGAGTGCATATGTAGAGGTAAGAGACCCCGTGAGCTCTGCTACTATGTGTAAGGTTGAAAGTTTCCTATGTGCCGTGTAAGAGAGGAAAAAAGTTCATGTGCTGTGAGAAAGGCCAAAGGTTCCTCTGCAAAGAAATAAGGCCAAAAGTTGAGCCTGTATTGTGGAGAGCAAGAGGTTGAGAGCTAAGTGCATGCGATGAAGAGAAGAGAATAGAGAGCTTCGTGGATGGTGATGATTGACTATTGTTGAGAAGATCAGTGGGTTGTTGTAGAGTGAGAAGTGTGAGTAGAGAACAAAGTTGTTATCAGGCATAGTGGCTATCAAATTACAGAGATCATCAAGTTCCTATTTGAGTGTGGGTTGGTTCTTGCATATAGGAAGTTGGTGCTTCCATCTCTAGCAGGTACTTGAGAAGGCTTGGTGGTTGGTGCCTCCTCCAAGCTTTCTAGCAAAAATCCAAGGAGCTGCATGTTGGTTCTTTCAAAAAATATGTGAGGTCAGTGCCTCACATGGTGCTTCTGGTAAGCTAGACAGGTGTCTATAAAAAGAGGGAATTGGTGCTTCCTACTAGTTGGTGCTAGTAAACAATCAAAGGGAGTTTGTGCTTCTTGTGAGTGGGTGCTCACAAAACAGATTGATGTAATAGTGTAGGTGATCTTATTTACATCAATAACAACAACAAGCTTTGGTGGTTTTTCCCGAAAGGGTTTCCATGTAAAACATTGTGTCTCATGTGTATGATGCTCATGGTTTGTGCTTGTTTGTGCATAAAAATTTAAAATTAGCCTTAATACCGATTCACCCCTCACCCCCTCAGTATTATCATTGTTTTCAACAATTGGTATCATAGCCACGTTCCTTCAGAAATAGCTTAATCGTTAGAAGGTATATGATAGGGAAACAATGGATAATTGACCTAGAATAAAAACAGAAGGAGTTTCATTTTTATATAGATCAAGCCATGAGATCTAGTATGAACTCTGAAAGATCAGAATGGAAACCTACTTAATGGTCTTGGATTTTGATATGTGGCTCTCCATATTGAATGGAGAAAAGAGTGAGTAGAATGAAGAATCCCAAAATATTATCATGAGAGGGTTATCTAAGACAAATGCTGATAAGGTGAGGCATTATGTGTCAGCCACATAAGTGATGATAGACTGCAATGTCTATATGGTGGTGTTGAGGCCTCGAAAATCGCTGCAACAACAGTGGGCGATAGCCACCCGGTCCGGACCTTAGTACAACTCCTTTTCCATTTGGGATGGTGGCTCCGACTGGATATAACGGGACCAGTTTCCTGATAATGAATAAAAGGGATGGATGAGTGATGAGTTGTATGTTTTAATGATAGGCAGCTAGCTTATTCTATTAACAAAAATAAGAAAACTAATAATAATCCCGGGAACAACTTATTCATTTGAAATGCAGCGTTTAATAATCCTTATCTATTTAACATGCATATAGATGACTCTGTAAAATAAACAGAGATATTCAATCATTTAAAGATTACTTCATATGAATAGTCAAATGAAGAGATTAACACAAATTACTGCATTCATCATTTATATCATCGATACATATACGATTGAAAGAAAAGCATGCTATAAATAGCCAATAGTGGGATGCATAAAGGATGCTGTTAAAACACATATATATATATATATAAGCGATAATAGCAAGAGCGATTAAATAACAATTCATATAACAGGAATGAGTTCAGACGCAGATAATAGTACCATGTGAGCTACCAATCAATCCCAAATATCAATCGCTATTCAAAATTCTTCCTTCAACATAGAAATGCTTTTAAACAAAGACAGTAGTGCACATTTATATAAAAACCTTCCTCATCAAAATCAGAATAATTGGTCCAGTTTCATAAAAGAATACCCCTGAAGTACAATAGTGCAACTTCAGGGTTTAAGTCATATACAAAACTTTATGACCCTTTCTAAATGCATGAAAGGGTCTAT
>APFE030004830.1:0-15412 GCA_000404065.3 Pinus taeda
AAGTTGATGTACCAACTTACCCAAAAACGAGGCCCACAATTTGGCGTTTCATCTTCTAAGGTCAGGTTTTGGAATGTGAAGGGTTTTCCATTGTTTCTCAACAATAAATAGGCCTTCGAGTCTCATTGTAACACAGTTAAGAGGCATGTAGCCACACATCTCTTCTCAGAGATAAGTTGCCATCGCCCTAGCTGGTTTATTTCAATTTTTGGTTGTAAGCATATTTCGGTATTTTCCATTAATGAAATGAAGTATTATTTCCGCTGCATCTTTGTGTATATGGTTATCTCTGTAATTTGTTGCCTTCCTTTTTAAGTCTGGATCACCTAGACCAGTGAATAGTGGGCTATACAGAAAATCTTAGAGGTGTAGGCAAACAAATTACTCATTATTTAGGTGGAGAGATCTAGAGGCATTCATGCTTGTATAGGTGATCCAAGTGGATGTTGGTGGCCACCCACCTATCCCATTTGGACCCCCGCAACTGTCTCTTTCGGTTTTTCAATTTCCGTAATTGTTGCACAATTTACTATTTTTAGCAGTTTTTCGAGTCCTGAACCTCTGGCGCCGTTTTGAGGCCCTAAATGACGTTTTTTGGGAAATATGGGGGCAACATGGATCCATGGACCGATGTTTCCCTTCCCAAAGTAGTATTTATCAGATAGATCTTTCTAACAAGCTATCAACGCGTCAAACGGAGATCGTATGCAAAGTTACGACCCCGGGAAATTGATGTACCAATTTACCCAAAACGGGGCCCACAATTTGGCGTTTCATCTTCTAAGGGTCGGTTTTGGAATGTGAAGGGTTTTCCATTGTTTCTCAATAATAAATAGGCCTTCGAGCCTCATTGTAACACAAGTTCGGAACAGTTCAGAGACATGTAGCCGCACATCTCTTCTCAGAGATAAGCTACCATCGTCCTAGCTGGTTTATTTCCAATTCTGGTTGTAAGCATATTTCGGTATTTTCCATTAATGAAATGAAGTGTTATTTCCGCTGCATCTCCTTATTTATGGTTATCGCATCTCTATATTTATGGTTATCTCTGTAATCTATTGCGTTCCTGTTTAAATCCGGATCAGTTACCACTTAGTGTATATCGAAGCATTGCTCCATTTGGAATATCCATGTTATAGGATCATTACCATTGAATTTCCTCATATACATTTTTGGAATGCAGTAGTTTCTTGGCACTGACTTTATTAGAGAAATTTTGAGGTCTAAAATGTGCCTCAAAACAAAAATGTACAACCAAAATCAAATTTATAAGAACCAATAGGATTCAAGATGATGATGTGAAGCATGGAGGATGATTCACCATTTTTGTAGTAAAAAAGTAAAAAGATTAAGAAATAAAAAATAAAAGCTATTTTTTTAACTTGTAGTTTCAATTTGTCTCCCTACAATTTTGCTCAAATTTCGAGTAGGAGCACTCATTTAATGCATAATTTAATTCTTCATCCAAGGAGTACCCATGTTACATACTTTCAATGGACCCTGCTACACTAAAAATAAGAAATACATGAGAAAGGTGATTGCAATAATGTTTTTTCATGTACTTCTAATTTTCATGAAACAAGGTCCATTGAAAGCATGAAACATGGATACTCCTTAGATGAAGAATTAAATTCCTCATCCAAGGAGTACTCCCACTCGAAACTTGAGTAAAACAATAAGGAGATAAGCTGAAAAAACAAGTTAAAAAAGTAATTTTTTCTTTTTTTCCCTCTAAAATTTAATGATATAATTTAATCTTATTTTATTACTTCCACTATTATTTTATAATATTCCTTAGGAGGCCCATTTTAGACCTCAAAATTTATTTAATGGAATCCCTAATGATGTGCATTTTAGATTGAAAACTCATGATTATGGTTCTATAATTCAATATTTGTGCTCTCCAATTGTGATAAAATATTCCTCATATGTGATAATGTCTCAACACCATGCTTCTCATTATGTTCATGATTTCCTTGGATCTCAATATCTCTTTTAAAGAAATTCTTTAATAGAATGGTTTGTAATACTTTTATTTCTTCCTTGATGGATTTTTGTATCTCTTCCTTGAAATTTTGCATTTCTTCCTTACTCTCATTCATCTTGTTTCTTCTCATTTCATCCACCATTTCCCTTTCAAGGTTTTCTTTTCTCCCCCATATTTTGTTCCTTTCACCTATGACAAATCAACCCTCATAGTATCACTTATGTTCTTAAACTGACTTTCCAACAGGGCTAACCAGTATCAAAGTCCTTTGTATCTTCATGAGTCATGGATGAGCCTTCAAGATGTTTAATTGGTGTAGTAGCTTTTGGATATTTCTTTGGAGCCACATGAGAAAGTAATAATAGTAATCCTCTCTATCCAAACTTTTAACCACAAAAAAAGATGGATTGTATAATAAAATTATGTGACTTATAAGTTATGTACTTTTAAAACCTTAATTTGGAGATCATATGGATGGTTGACCTTTGTCTTGTTTTATGTTTGAGATTTGGCCCCTTTTGAATATGAATTTTTGGTTTGTAATACTCTGATATGTCTTCTCTATACTTCTATGGGTATGACCAGAATTTGATGTGTGAAGTGAAAGTTATGGTAACTTTCCCCAAACTTGTTGATGTTTTAATTCTCAAAAGTGAACTTGTAAAAGTGTGCCACATATCTAATTCTTCATATATGTTTTTGAAATTTTTACCTTAGGTACCTTAGTATGTTTCCTTAGATATCTGAAAATTTTAATAGTTTGAAGTGCCCTAGAAAAAATTCTAGCAAAAATGCCAAGATCACTTGTTTAAAACTATTTTTATGATCATTTACAAACCCTAAATTCCATAGGGTATATCTTTAACATTATAGAAAAATACTATCTAAATTTTTTACCAAACATACCTTGAGATGATTTATCACTTTGATCAAAATTTCAAGGTCTAAATCCTTTCAGAAAAAAAATTATATCAAAAATTCCAAAATTACTTGTTTGAAATTGATTTCAGTGCCATTCAAAAACCCTAACTTCCATAGAGCATAAATTTAAAAGTATAGTGAACCAAAGTATAATTTTTTACCAAATTTACCTTGCTACGTCTTCTATATCTGCTCAAAATTTCATGGTCTAAAATATCCCCAAAAGGATTATAGAAAAAATGTTGAGATGGCTCATTTGAAACTGTTTTCAATATTGTTACTATGATAGCCACAACTTGGGTTTCTCTCATGAAATGCAATGTACATATTTGTACAAAAATATATTAAAATGGCTGAGTCAAAAGAACACATTCTAGAGTTGAGGAGGTTGCTTGCTTGGGATGTATGAGGTGTCCTTGCTGCAGGAAAATATGAACTATTATAACAACCATTAAAAGGTTGGTTGGTGTGTCTTTAATAGATTGTTTTTTAGTTTAATTAGGTTGCAAGCCGAAGTACGTAGGCCAATGATGCTTTGGGGGACACTTACAAAGCAAAGAGGACAATAACTAATGGAGTAGGAAGACTATGTAGGTAGCAAGGACAATAAAGTCAATCTCTGCATAGAAGAGTAAAAGAAAGAGGTTCGAACTCACTCAAGAGGTGCATTCTATTCAGGTAGACACAAAGAGAAAGAGAATTTGATCTTCATTCAGACACATAACAACACAGAAGATAAAGAACAATGACTTTTGTAGAAGAGAAGAGAAGACAATGATTTTAGTTGGGTTGGAAAGATTGGCATGAAGAAGGTCTCTCCTTGGTGAGGAACAGTGGCCTCTTAATTCCCTGTATAACAAGAGGGTGGAGATGGGATTTCTCTATATTCCCTTGATTGCTTGGGTGGAGGGTTGTTCCTTGGATTCCTAGATGGAGGACCCTTGAATCCTATCTTTTCTTTTGTTTTTACAATAGGTTCTAGATTCCCCAGAGTGGGTGGAACCACTGTGTTTTTCTTAAAGGGTGGAGACTTGCTTTTGTAGACTCCCTTGACATTGTTGGGTGGAGGAAACTGGCGTCTGGATTTTTTTTGTGTGCTTGGGTGGAGAAGAATCCTCTGGATTCCCTGTGTATTTTGATTGGCTACCACTGGGTAGTCGGAGGGTGGAGGCTGCTAGCCTCTATATTCCTTGTGCAACTATTGAGAGGCTGGTGGGTGGAGGAAGGAGGTCCTTTGGAGTCCCTGTTTTAGCTGGGAGTTGGTGTTTTAATCCCTTGAGAAAGACTCTCAGTCTCTGGAATCTGGCTCAGGGGTGACAACTACAAGTGAGTTTGATTGCAGTTGTCTATGGTTGGGTGGAGAGTCCTTGTCCCAGAATCATTTGCTCAAAACATTCCAAGATAAGTGTTATTATGTATTTACAATGTTAATGAACATGTGTTTGCATTTCTAGATTGATATGGTGCATATAATGCAATGGGCATGGATCGTGTTCCTGTTATTCACATGAATGATTAATACATTGTGTAATGTTAAGGGTAATGAAATTGTCTATAAAGAACCTGATCCAAAACCATAAGAATAAATAGTGCAAGAACTCTGTTCATTACATGTATAATGGTTACATTGGAAGACGACCTGTTATGACAGGGTCTGTGTGTATATGTTGGTTATAAGCCTATGCTACAGTTTATATGGAAATGTGTTGATGTCGTGGATTACCTCCTCTCTTAACTAAATAAATAACCTATGAATCTACATTAGAGGCTACACCAACCTTGCATCTTGAGCAACATGTATTTTTACTCTATTGGTGCTGCTGATGAGTCTACTCATACTGGGCACTGTCACCTATGCCATACCCTGTGGTTGAGATGGCGTAGAAGCCTCTTGCTGGAATGGTCGTTCATAACCATTGTATCCCAAGGATTGATACCTCCTTCAGAGGAGCAAACCTTTGGCCACTTCTTAGGGCTAAATGTCTTGGAGGTCTTCAACGAACATGGCAATGTTGCTAGTTAAGGCATTGTAAGCCTTAAGGCGCACCTTGGCATGTGGTAGGAGAGCTAGAGGCCCTTCAGGGGTCCACAAGTTCTTAGTTGGGGCATCTGAAACATCACTAGTGCATGCATGCCTAGAACTCCTTGCCCCTAGGAGGGGAATGCTCAAGGGGAAGTAACTTATCCATTGTACACCTGTCCATCAGGCACATGCCTGTATTTGAATCCCTTAAAAGGATTCCCTCATCCCTTTGAGGAATTCCAATATTCTTGTGGCCCTTCTAGTGTTCTATGAATCACATGGACACGAAAAAATTGGCTTTGTAGTAAGCTCAAGAGGATAGCACCAACAGGTGCAGGTGCCTTAGTAAACCCTATTGGCCATGGTGGAACTCTGGCGCAAGCCCATGTGTTTAAAGAGCCATTGTAGTCAAGCCATACATGAATCCATTCTCGAAGGGAAAATTTATACATAGAGATGCATTGCAATGAAGTTGGGTGGGGGCTCAACTTATATTTTATATGGATAAACTTATTTGATGTGTTTGATGAAAGACCTAGTCGTGGAAGCTCTGGATTGGATTCCTTGATTCTTCCTTATTGTGATTGGGCAATGTAGGGGTGACGTGGCCTAGAGGCCACATCTCAGGAGTTTGTTTATGTCATCGTAGAGAATGGTGGGGATGGTTGGGCACTGAGCCAATTGGGATAACAACTCGGAGGCAAGGAACCTTCCTATTGGCTAGAGTGGAGCCCATGTGACAACTCATCCTTGAGAGGCCAAAATTTCTTAAGTTAGGAAGGGGGATATTGTAATGCAAATATCAGGTGGGATGAATCGATGTAGGATGTCATGGCACTAACACATTGTGGGCCAATCAAAAGCAGGGGTCATGTTGGCCCCATAGATCCATGTAAACCTAGGGGTTCTCCCCTAAAATCCCAATAAGAGCATGTTATGGGAGTGTCGAGGTATTGGAATTGGGATGACGTGTTCTAATGGTCTCCACCCTAGAGGCATGAGAAAAGCATTGAGATGAATTGCCAAGAGGGCCAAGATTAGGATGACATGTGCCAATGGTCCCCACCCCATATGCACAAAGGGGAACAAACATGGGAAACCACGAGATACTGCACTAGGGTGATTTGGTGTGGGATTATTTGGTGCTATAACCTCGTGAACCAACCAAAATTAAGGGGTGGTAGAGGCAAAGTACACCAACCCACATGTCTCGGAGGTTCCACCTTGAAGGCCCAAAGGGTGGCAGGAATTGTATGCGTTGGGATGAAGCAAGCAGGATGACATAGGTCTATGCCATGTTGGTAGACATGTAAGCCCAATAGCTCCACCAATGGTCACAATGTGGACCCACCTAATAGGTTAGTCACCGCGTTGACCTAAGAGCATTCCAAAAGCAAATGAGAATAGGGAGGCGGGGTGACATGGCAATGGGATGAGGCAGCAAAGAATTAGAGTGGCAGGTCAATAACATGAGGTAACATATCCCAGGTGAGTTAATACTTTTGGGCATGAGTTAAGCACCAAAGGCCCACCTCAATAGGATGACATAAGTGGTATTATGACACCCTCCACACCCTCCCCCTGTGACATCAACGAGGAGGTAAGAGGTGGTGCAAATGTTAATGCCATCAGATGGGTAGAAGTAAGGTGGATCGTCCAATGGAGGCCTTAGAACTCTCGATCGGAACCCTTATTTTGACGAGGTGCCTATTGGGTAACGATTGGGAGCATTGACCCCGCACAATCTACTCGATGACCGTCGATCTCCTCGCTACGATTGAGGCCATTAGATCTGTTGAGTAGAGGAACCAAGATGACACATGGTGCGTAGATGACACATGGGACTCAACTTGACATAATGTGTGCGTAAGGAACCCGTTGTGGTTTCCCTAGAGATTGGAACTTGCTTCCAAGGGGTTCCCTTGGACAGTTTGGAAATGGACTTGACCCTGTTGGAATGATTGTGGGCCATTGATCTTGTGATCGATGGTATTCCATTTTTTCCCATTCTTAAGGGTGAACCCCCTCAAAAAACTCACGCATATTACCCAATAAGAGTAACATATGATGGCTCTATTGGGGTAGGTGGGGTGGTGTTTGTTACACGTGGCACTAGATCATATGGGTTCAACACCTGGACTGGATAGGCTCAATCATGAGCAAGTGATGATTTTCATAAGTTAACTGAAACAATTGTTTATGTGTGGAAAATTTGTGATTTAGTTAAAAATAACAAAAAACTAAGTAGTTGACATGTCTCACTATTATGATTGTGATTAGTAGTTGAAACATTCTGTGGATTTTACATGTCTGTACATTAACTTTCATGAATTGTTGCTTTGCTAATAAGCATGTATAAATGTGGATGGTTTTGTTGCATATTGTCCATTACAATGACTTTGTAAGAGTAATACCATGGACATACATTTTGGTTTTTATTTATTTATCATGCACTAACAGTTGGAATTTATTTTTATATGATTGATGCCTATGAAATACTAAATATGAATGGCATACTAACATGGTTGGTTTGTCATAGAAGAGAGAGCCATGAAAACTCCATGAATGTTGTTGGAAATAATATTGAGGGGGGGGGGAGGGGGTGGTGGGTGTTGAATCAGTATTATCAAGTCAATAACATTTCATTTTAGATTTATATACACTACTTCAGTTAATCAAAATTGCGTGTATACACAACTGTATTTAAGGTAACTAGTGTATACCCTTCAAACTTATAACTTAGTTAATTCATCATATGTTGATATTTAATCTGTGCATCAGAACCATATAAACAGTAACCAGGTGCAGTGAAAATAGAACAGACAATCAATCACACACATGAACACAAGATATAAGGTGGAAACCCAATGTGGGTGAAAACCACCTGCTGCAATCGCCTCTATCTTCTTTTAATAAGAAACTTCTTTCTACAATTTTTTGTACTGGTGCAATCTTACACCAGAACGCAGGCTTCTACCTACAGAAGGCTACAACCTTCTCTCATTCTCTAGCTTCTCTGGGAAGGGAGCTACAACCCCCTAGCTCTTATATTAGCTGATGTTTTTACTAGTACGTAGTTGCTGACCTACAGAAGGCTACAACCTTCTCTTTTCTTCCAGGGACCTCATAAATTTTCAGATTGGATCCATCAAATATATCTGCATCAATCAATCTCCTTTGCACCAACCAAAACTGAATCAATCAATCACTTCTCATAATGTTGTAACCAGAATACAGTAACAGTAACCAGAACCCAAGCAAGAACCCAGAACACCGCAACAACAAACAAAAGTAGCTAAAGCATATTTTATTAGGTATAGGCTACTTCAATGTGTCGACCCTGTGTACATACATCGTTTTCTCAAGGAGAACCTGCGTATACGCTGTTTTAATATGCAGAACCATTGTGTATACGCGCCTCGACTAAAGTGAACCTGCGTATAGATATGTAAATGATGATTTAAACTTTACAACAATTCCAGACATCAATTATACCTAGATCATCATATTTACAGATTACAACATGCGCCAGTTATTAAGATAAAAGATCAAAACCACACAAAGATACTTCTCTTCAAGCCTTAAGATCTTGACCCATCAATAGAACTTATCCTTCATCAAGCGCTTAGGTTCATCCTTGATTTAGATCTAGCTGTGCACCATAACCCAATAACCTGTATTCTGGATCTTGCTCTTCATTAGATATTCAATTCATGAGTGACTTTGCCTATTGATCTTCTCCTCCTTTTATAGTCTTAGGCCTTACTCAATACCATGGTCCAAAACCACCTAGAATCAATACCTTGGACTAGATACCTGGGGTCAACACTTCGAACAAGATACCTTGGACCAATACCATGGATCAAAATACCATGGACCAAATATCACGGACAAAAACTAAGCTTGCCAACATGTACAAGCCTTTCCTTCCGTGAAAGTGCATGTGTATGCTATATGCACCTTTTGGTCTGCGAACCCGCATGTACGTGCGGCTTGATCAATGGGGAACCTACGTATACCTCTCTTTCTTCATTTTGTGAGCCTGAACTGTGATCTATCATCTGTGTGAGTTGCCATCAAGGACAACACCTGTGTCATAGAGCCAAATCTGTACCATAATGCCAACAATCTCCCCCTTTGGACTTGATGGCAACCCCAAGTCACTCTCCCCCTTTTTCATCAAGGGCAAAGGGTTATGCTCCCCCTGAGTACATGTTGAATTCTCTAATATGTTGAAGTGTGTTGTCCATGCTCCCCCTAAATATAAGCAAGGTTTGCAAAAAGATGACTCTATACATATATCATTAAGGACCTTTCTATCACTAATGACTCATACATACATCCATCTCCCAACCAAGTGGGGATATACCAAGTTTGACTCATCCACCCAAACAAGTGGGTATATACCAAATGTTTATACAAGTCAGAACAAGAACATTACATCATCCATCCCATGCATAGTGGGGAAACAAAATAGGTCGTTTCATGACCTTGATAATAAAAGATATACATGACATAGAGACCAAATATCTTAGAACAAGACTATGATAGTTATCAGTAACTATCATTAGCATCATCTGTCAATCACCACCCAGACCAACAACCATGATCTCCCCTTGAAGTTGTTCCACCTGATAAAAAAACAACTGTGAATTTGTACCAAGATCTTCTAAGATAATGCCAACAATGCATTACTATAAGTATATTCTCTCCCTGAACCTGTGCCAGATGATCACTGTCATACCCATATCAAACTCCTTTCATCCACTGTTTTTCTTCAAACCAACATATATGCGACTGTATCCACAGAAACCAGCGTATGTATGTGGATACGCTTCATGAAACGCGCATACAACCACTTTTCTCTGAAATAGATAAGTTTTAACAGCAAGATGATGCATCAACTACTCCCAGCTTTTTTCTGAGATATTCAAATGTCTCTCCGAGCAGTGGTTTGGTGAATATATCAGCAACCTATTCTTTGGAGGGAATATACTCCAATTTGACCTTTTGTTCAAGCACTTGTTCACGTAGAAAATGATATTTGATGGGTATGTGCTTGGTCTTGGAATGCATGATTGGATTCTTTGAAATATTGATTGCACTTGTATTATCACATAGAATGGAGATGGGTGGAGTACATGTGATATGAATGTCTTTCAATGTTTTCATCATCCAAAGGAGTTGTGTGCAACAAGAAGCAGCAACCACATATTCTGCTTCACTATAGATAATGCAATTGAACTTTGTTTCTTGCTAAACCAAGACACTAATCTAGAACCCATATAGAATGCACCACCACTAGTGCTTTTTTTGTCATCCACACTTTTTGCCCAATCTGCATCTGTATATGGATGAAGTGTAAGATCTATATCCCTAGAATACCATAAACCAAAATTCTGAGTTCCTTGAAGATATTTGAAGATCCTTTTGACTGCCTAAAGGTGTGATTCCTTTGGATTTTCCTGGAATCTTCCAACTATTCCCACTGCATGCATGATGTCTGGTCGGGTACCTGTTAGATAAAGCAAATTTCCAATCATGAATATGTAGGTTGGTTGATGTACTGCTACTGATTCATCATTTTAGTTGAGACTGCATCCTGTTACCATGGGGGTACATATTGGTTTAGAATCTTCCATGCCGTATTTTTCAAGATCTGCTTGCGATACTTGGTTTGTGATAGAAAAATACCATCTTTGTTTTGTTGAACTTGTAGGCTGAGAAAATATGTGAGCTCACCAAGTAGGGACATTTCAAATTCTTGTTGCATTACCAAAGCAAAGCTTTGACTCATGGCTTCTTCATTGCTACCGAAAATGATATCATCAACATATACTACAAGTAGTAGCAATTTATCATTATCAATATTTATATATAGATTGCTATCAACTAATCCTTTTGAAAAACCTTGTTGATGGAGGTATTTGTCAAGACAGTAACACCAGGCCCTTGGAGCTTGTTTTAGACCATAGAGAGCCTTTCTGAGTTGGCATACAAATTTTGGATCATTTCCAAGGATGAATTCATCTGGTTGATGTAATATCCCTCCCCTTAATAATAAATAATAATAATAATAAAAATAATAATAAATAATAAAAATAAATAAATCATTAATGTTAAATAATAAATGATATTTAAAAATACAAGAAAATCAATAAAAATAATAAAAAATAAAAATAGTAATAACTATACTAAAGCTCTAAATAAGAATAAAAAGAAATAAAACAAAGAAAACAATAAAAAATCAGTAAAGCTATGAAAAAGAAGAAAATAAAACAAGAAAGCTAAAAATCAAAAGAAAAGTAAAGAAATAAAACAAAAAAGCTAAAAATCAAAGTCACATGTAGACACATGGAGTGTGTGCATGTGGTTCCCATCCAATGTTTGTTCTATTTAATAGATAGTGAGGAAGATGAGAGGCATTTCTGCATTCCATCTTTTCGAGATTATATCTTTCATTCTCTTGGGAGAATGGTGTTTAAGACATAGGAGTCACTTGCAGTAGTACGTTGATTGAGGGCTCGGGGGTGGCCAGTTGTAGCGAATTCTTGCACAATTGAGCCTATGGTTGGGTGGAGAGTCGTCCCCAAAACCTTGTTGCGGTAAGCCTATTTCTACCACAGGTAAGCACTATTCGTAGTTGAATTTAGTTTATTAATTACATGTTTATTTGGCTAAGTAAGTGCCACTCTAATTTAAATTTAATGTTAATTAGTAAAGTTAATTAGATATTTATGTTTGGACTGTTACAGTTGCCCAATATATACTTCTTCTTCTAAGTCTCCATTAAGAAATGCATATTTTACATCCATTTGGTATACTTTTAATTTCCGAAAGCTTGAAAGAGCAAGGAACATTCTTATTGCTTCAAGTCTAGCAACATGTGCAAAAGTTTGTTCAAAATCTATACCTTCTTATTGAGCATATCCTTTACAAACAAGTTTGGCCTTGTTTTTTATAGCTTCACCATTTTCATTTAGCTTGTTTTTTATAACTTCACCATTTTCATTTAGCTTGTTTTTAAATATCCATTTGGTTCCTATGATATTCTTATCATGAGGTCTAGGAACTAATTCCCAAGTATTATTCTTTTCAATTTTTTCAAGTTATTCATTCATGGACTTGACCCAACATTCATCTTTGCATGTTTCATTTACATTTTGAGGTTCGATGGAGGAAAGCAATGCTAGATAGCTTAAAGCTTCTGTAATAGTTCTTCTTGTTTGCACACATGCCTCTTTCTATCCCAAAATTTGAGTCTTTGGATGATTTTTCTAAACATACTTAGATGGAGTCTTTTCTTCTGCTGTTATGTGTTCTTTTGGCGCTTCATTGGTTTCTTCTTCTTCAAAATTAGTTTGATTTGATGTGGAAGGATAATCCTCATCTTCTTCACATTCTTTGGTTTTTACCTGCTTTGGATTTTTGCCTACTTCATCAACCACAACATCAATACTTTCAATAATTTTCCCAAGTCTTTTATTATAACACTTATATCCTTTACTTCCAGAAGAGTAACCAAGGAGAATGCCTTCATCTGCTCTAGGTTCAAACTTGCCAAGTTTTTCATCAGTCCTTTTGATGTAACATTTTCTTCCAAAAACTTTGAAGTATTTTACAGTAGGAGTCTTACCATACCAAAGTTGATGTGGAGTTTGAGTGTTGTTTACCAGAACATTTGCTTTGTTGAGGATAGTGACGACAACAAATGTAGCTTCACCCAAGAAGGTTGCAAGAGTTCTAGACTCATCTAGCATGGCACGAGCCATTTGTTGAATAGTTATGTTCATCCTTTCTGCCACTCCATTTTGCTGAGGAGTCCTTGCGGTGGAGAATTCTCTTTTTATTCCATGTTCTTCACAAAAGTCGAAGAATTCATCCGAGGTAAACTCCCCTCCTCAATCAGATTTGAGGCATTTGATTTTGTGATATGATTCATTTTCAACCAAAGCTTTGGAGGCTTTGAACTTTTCAAATGCTTCGTCTTTATGCTTTAGAAGTCCTATCCAACACATTTTGGAAAAATCATCAATGAAAAATATAAAGTATTCTTCTCCACGAGGTGACTTTTTCCTTGATGGACCACATAAATTAGTATGAACAAGTTCAAGAGGCTTGCTAGCTGATCCTTCCTTCTCAGGGAAATGTGCTATGGTTTGTTTACCAAATTGACATGATTTGCGTATTGTATTTTCTAGAATGTTGATATCAAGAAGATCACGAACAACCTAGAATTTGCATGCTTTCCTTATTTGCGAGAAGCTTAGATGCCCCAATCTTTTGTGCCATAGCCAGTGTTCATCACTTTTTCTTAGATAGCAATGTTGTTCTCCTCCCTTGCATATGTATAAGTTGTTTTGAGTTCTTATGCCTTTGAACACGGTTTCTCTTGTATCAAGCTCATGAACAACACATCCATTTGATCGAAATACTACTTCTTTTCCTTATCACACATTTGACTAACACTCAATAGGTTATGATTTAGACCATCAACATACATAACATTCCCAGCTTTAAACTTTTCTTTTAAGAGAACATAACCTTTACCTTTTATGACAACAGAAGTTTCATTTCCAAATGAGACCTTCTTTTCCTTTTCTAAGGCATTGTATGACTGAAGCTTTTCTTTATCACCTGTGATGTGTTTCGAGCATCCATTGTCGATGGACCATTGATTTTCTTGTCCTTCTGCATACAAGGCTATACCAAATCTTTCTATTTGTGGTTCTTTCTTTCTCCATATTTTGGGATTTAATGAAGTTTGCTCCTTCTGAGATGTTTCTCAAAATTTACTCCTGCATTCAGAATCTTCATGACCAAAGTTGTTACAAAAAGAGCATTCTATTTCATTTTCAAGAAGCGAAAAGTTATTGTAGGTCCTTTTCATAATCCCTGTCACATTCCTTTGATTTCATGCTTCTCTAGTCATGATGGTCTTGTAGGCAACACATTGAGCAACTTTGTGTCCAAAGTTATGACATGAAAAACATTGGCCATTAAAGAAGTTCCTACGATTATCAAATCTATTGACCTAGTGATTATAGTTTCCATTGACATTCATTCTTGAAGCAAATTGAGTATGATTTACTTGAGGTTGGTTGTAACTCAAATTGAGTATGATTTACCTGAGGTTGGTTGTAACTTATGTTCATCCTTGAAGTAGACTGAACCTGATTTACTTGGTGAGCTGCTTTATGCCTTTGCTGACGATTGTCAAACTGTTCACTGCTCTTTGCTGCATTAAGATAGCTTTTAGTGGAGGTTGATAGCTTCTGTGCTTGAGATGCTTCTTCACTATATCCAAGACATGTCTTTATCAAAGGAGACTGCTACACTTTGATAATTTCATCTAAAGTTTCTGAAACTTTAGCAAATCTAAGAATGAGAGCTTTTGTTTTCTCAATATCTTTCCTTAGACCCACAATTTCACATTCTAGTTTTTCATTGTATTTTTCTCTTTCAGCAAGTTGGAATGTCAGAGTATTTATAATCATATTCTTTTCTTCTAAACATATTTTGAGTTTAGATATTTCTTCATAAATATTATATTCATCTAAAGCATCCAAGAAATCATCATCTTCAAAAGCCATCAAAAGTCTATAGTCATTATTATCTTCATCACTATTTGATAAACCATCGCTATCTTCATGCATACAATAGCTATTCTTACTTACACTTTGTTTTCTATTCCATTTTGATGATTACTTACCTTTATCAAGCTTATCTTTATGAGGACATTTGGTAGCATAGTGACCGACTCTTCCACAAGCAAAACATTTGAAAGGTAGTTTACCTCTGAATCTTCGAGAACCCCATTGAAGGTTCTTGACAAAGTTTGTTTGTTCCTCTTCTTCTGAAATATGTCCTGATTCATTGAGTTCTTCTCTTCTTGAAGCTTTGTATGTGGCTTCTCTCAGGTCTGATGTACCTCCTTTTCTCATTTCAAGAGCAGTTAAGATTCTGTGCCGCTGTGTCATGGTGATACTCTGAAGATCCTGCTTTTCTTCTATGGCAGAAACTTTTGATTCAAGCTTAGTAGACAAGGATCTTAAAACCTTTTCAACTAAAGTAACTTCTTTTATCTCTTCACTCCAGTTCATCATGCAATTAACAATCTCATCTATACGTAAGAAGTAATTAGTTATCCTTTCGTCATTGTGCAATTTGAGAGTTTCATATTGAATTCTGAGAGATTGTAGTTTTGCACATTTTACCAGATTGTCTCCTTCACAGCTTAGAATGATCTTGTCCCATATTTCTTTGGCGGTTTTGAGCTGCATAACCTTGATGAATTCTGATTGTGACAGACTCCCCAATAATGTATTGGAAGCCTTTGCATTGGTTTCATATTGCTTTTTACCTGTCGTATCTGTAGGAATTGCTGATGGAAATGTATATCCTCCTTCCACGATTTCCCAGACATCTGTTCCAAGAGATTGAAGATAGGCTGTGGTTCTTACCTTCCAATAAACGAAGTT
>APFE030004830.1:16887-100547 GCA_000404065.3 Pinus taeda
GGCGGTGAATCAGTATTAGCAAGTCAATAATATCTCATTTCAGATTTATATACGCTACTTCAGTTAATCAAACTTGCGTGTATAGAAAATTTATTTAAGGTAACTAGTGGATACCCTTTAAACTTATAACTTAGTTAATTCATCATATGTTGATCTTTAATCTGTGCATCATAACCATATAAACAGTAACCAGGTGCAATAAAAACAAAACAAACAATCACACACATGAACTCAAGATATAAGGTGGAAACCTTATGTGGGTGAAAACCACTACTGTAATCGTCTCTATCTTCTTTTAATAAGAAACTCCTTTTTACAATTTTTTGTATTGGTGCAGTCTTATACTAGTACGCAGGCTTCTACCTGCAGAAGGCTACAACCTTCTCTCATTCTCTAGCTTCTCCTGGAAGGGAGCGACAACCCCCCTAGCTCTTGTACTAGCTGATGTGTTTACTAGAACGTAGGTGTTGGCCTACAGAAGGCTACAACCTTCTCTTTTCTTCCAGGGACCACGTTTCATAAATTTTCAGACTGGATCCATCAAATATATCTGCATCAATCAATCTCCTTTGCACCAACTAAAACTGAATCAATTAATCACTTCTAAGAATGTTGTAACTAGAATACAGTAACAGTAACCAAAACCCAAGTAAGAACCTAGAACACTACAACAACAAACAGAAGTAGCTAAAGCATATTTTATTAGGTATACGCTACTTCAATGTGTTGAACCAGCGTACGTACGCCGTTTTCTCAAGGTGAACTTGCGTATACGCTGCTTTGATATGCAGAACCAGCATGTATATGTGCCTCGGCTAATGTGAACCTACGTATAGATCTATAAATGATGATTTAAACTTTACAACAATTCCAGGCATCAGTTATACCCAGATCATTGTATTTACAGATTACAACATGCGCTAGTTATTCAGATAAAAGATCAAAACCACACAAAGATACTTCTCTTCAAGCCTTAAGATCTTGACCCATCAATAGAACTTATCCTTCATCAAGCGCTCAGGTTCATCCTTGATTTAGATCCAGCTGTGCACCATAACCCAATAACTTGTATTCTAGATCTTGCTCTTCATTAGATATTCAATTCATGAGTGACTTTTCCTAAAGATCTTCTCCTCCTTTTATAGTCTTAGGCCTTAATACCATGGTCCAAAACCACTTAGAATCAATACCTTGGACCAAATACGTGGGGTCAACACTTCGGACAAGATACCTTGGACCAATACCATGGACCAAAACTAAGTTTTCCAACATGTACGCGCCTTTCCTTCCATGAAAATGTGTGTGTATGTTATAAAAGCCTTTTGGTCTATGAACCCACGTGTACATGCGGCTTGGTCAATGGGGAACCTGCGTATACCTCTCTTTATTCATTCTGTGAACCTGAACTGTGATCTGTCACCTGTATGAGTTTCCATCAAGGACAACACTTGTGTCATAGAGCCAAATCTGTATCATAATGCTAACAAATGCAAGTTCATGGTCATGGCTATGTTTATTTATCTATCACGTGAACAAATATAACCAAGTGTGTGATTGAAAACACATCACAAGCAGTCCAAGGTAGAGATAAGACATAGAAATGAGGACTAGAATGGTGAAGTACAAATCTGATTAGTCACAACATGGAAGTGAAAGGGTCAGGGCCAAGAAAGTTCAGTTAACCGGGGGGGGGGAGAATCACTCTCTATATTGGATGTATAGCTTGAGGGGGTTAAGGGATGAAATTATAAGCTTCAAGGATGATAATGAGAGGATGTTGAGAGATAAAGAGAGACAAACTCAGATAAATGTAGTCATGCTATAATGTATCTTAGATTTGTAGAGACAAAGGCAACTTGAGATGAAGACCAGTCATAGATATAGGACAAGCCCTTGGGAGTCAAAAGAGAATACAAATGGGGAAGATGGTAGAAGGTATTGGAAGAGGAACAAGCAGGAAAGTGAGGATATTGTGCGGGGAGACGCACCTTTAAGCACTTCAAGAGGAAGAACCAACACATATGTGCATCACTCTAGCAGACTATCTAGTTATGCTACTAGGAGGCACCACTGTCCCTCTCATCATCATCATCTACAAGGAAAGGAAAAGTATTACATGCCTAAGGAATTCAAGAAATCCAAGCCATCCACATTTAATGGGGATATGAATAAATTAGAAGTGGCAGAAGCTTGGTTGGTGGGCATGACAAAAATTTTCAGAATTCATAATTATTCTGAAAATATGAAAGCTAGGATTGCCACCTACAACTTGAAAAGAAAATAAAAAAAACGGTGGGAAGACTTGAAAAACGTTAGAGGCATTGCTCAAAAGGAGTTGATTTGGATAGAATTTGAAAAGCTCTTTAGAGAGAAATACATGTCTGAGTGCTACTATGATGTCAAGGAAAAAGAATTCTATGAACTCAATATGGGGCAATTAACATATGATGAATATGTCACTAAATTCTTGGAACTATTAAGGTATGTGTCATATCTCAAAGATGAGAAAACCAAGATTCAAATATTTATTAGTGGGATGCCTATGACATTCGAGGACATAATTGAGTTGCTATAACCTTAGACTCTGAAAGATGCTATCAGGAAGCTAAAACACTACTACGAGAAAGAAAAATGCAGGCCATAAATAAAAGGTGAATGGAAGGCAAGGAACATTGATGGAATTAAGAAGAATTAGCCTAAGAAAAGTTTAGAAAAAGAGGGAAGGTAATCACCCAACTCATACAATGCAATTTCAGGAGAAATCTAATGTTGTTGTTAAGATAAATATGCATCAGCCAACATCAGGGAAACTCAAGCTTAAAGGATGAGAGCCATTAAAGTGTTGGACATGTGGTGAAAACCATAGGAAACTAGATTTTCCATGCCATCATAATGTTGGACAAAAGATTTACAGTGCCGAAGAAGCTCACATAGTGGGTGACATAGCTCAAGATTTATGCAGCTGCAGATAACTGCCAGGCAGATTGCTAGGCATCCATAATTGAGATGGAAGGTAAGTTGTGTGATCAAATTATTTCTATTCTGGTCAATTTGGGTTCTAATTACAACTACATTAGCCCAAAACATGTTGAGAAATGAAATTTGGTCAAGGAATTGCATGAAGAACTATGGCTAGTTCAATAGGAAACAAGAACCAAAAGAAAGATTAATCACTAGGTGAGATCATTTACATTTTAGCTTAGTGGAATGCCTACAAAAGCACATTTGAATGTATTTCCATTGGGTGCATACACCATATTATTGGGCATGGATTAGTTATACTTGCATAGGACTAAAGTGGACTATTATGAAAAGGAAATTGAATATTTATATGAGCAAGGAGAAAGTAGAGTTTTGCAAGGTAGGAAAATTCCTCCTTTAGTGAGAATGATCATGGCTATGGAAGCGAAGCACAGTAGAAAAAAGGGATACATGTTGTTTCTAGTGCAAATCTTAAGTGATGTGAAGATTGACATTGATACTGAGAATAAAGAAAGTGAGCTACTAAAAAGGTACCTAGTTTTGCAGCAGTATGCAGATGTTTTTCCCATGGAGGTTCCTAGATTACCTCCTCACAGAGAGGTAGATTTCTCTGTTGAGTTGGTACCTAGAGCAACACCAACATCCAAGGCACCATACAAGTTGAGTACCCCTAAGTTGGTGGAGTTAAAATTGCAGCTAAAGGAGATGCTCGACAAGGGCTACATAAGTGCGAGTGTGTCTCCATGGGGAGCACCTGTATTTTTTGTAAAGAAGAAAGATTGAACCCTTATATTATGAATTGGCTACATGAAATTAAGCAAGGTGACCATAAAGAACATGTAACCATTGCCAAGGATTGATGATCTCTTTGATCAGTTGAGGGAAGCAACAATTTTCTCCAAGATTGACCTGAGGTGAGGATACCATCAAGTAAGGATCAAGGAGGAGGAAATTCACAACATTGCTTTCAGGGAAAGATATGGACACCATGAGTTTGTAGTGGTACCCTTTGGGCTTACTAATTGCCCTACCACATCCATGTGCTTAATGAACAATGTGTTGTGTCCTTATTTGGACAAACTTGTCATTGTATTTGTATATGATATGTTAGTTTACTCAAAGATTGAGGAAGAGCATGAAAAGCATTTGGCTGAAATGGTACAATTACTGAGGAAACACAAGATTTATGCAAATATCTGCAAGTGTGATTTCTTCCAATCATAGATACACTATTTGAGGCATATTGTATCCAAGGAAGGGATATCATTTAATCCAGAGAAGATCAAAGCTATGATGGAGTGGGCAACACTGGAGAATGTGAATGAGATCCACTCATTCATGTGTTTGACAAGTTATTACAAGACATTTATAAAAAAATTCTCCAAGATAGGCCATCCTATCACATCCTTACAAAGAAAATGAAAAAAAATTGAGTGGACAACTCAATGTGAAACAAGTTTTGAGTAATTGAAATAGTTTCTCACAAATGCACCAGTGTTGAGGATTCAAGATATTGACAAGGATTTTGTGGTGTGCACATATTCCTATAAGGAAGGGCTCAATGGAGTCTTGATGAAGGGAAGGTAGTAGTTATGAGTTAAGGAAATTAAATGAGAATGAGATAAATTATGTGATCATGAACTATAATTAGCTACCATCATTCATGCATTGAAGATGTGGAGGCATTACCTCCTTGGCAGAAAATTTACACTTATGACAAACCATAGTGGGCTCAAGTATTTGTTTGAGCAGCCCATGTTGAATGCAAGATAGACTAGATGGCTATCCATAATGTTGGGGTCTTAATATGATTTATAAGTTTTGTCCCTCTTACATTTATTTATCAATATGGGGTTTGTCTAGTTATTTCAAGGTTATCGTGCAAGGTCTATGCAAGTCACAAGTTCCCTACCTAGTAATGAGAAATTACGAAATACAAGGTCCAAAGTTCTAAATCAATCTAGCAGGAATTAACAAATCAAACAACAAGGATCTTAAATAACATCAACTCTGAGTAACATCAATCAGGAGTAACAACAATTCTGAGTAACAACAAAGAAATAAACAACAAATAAATAAAACTGTAATTACAAAACATTAATGATATAATTGAAAAACATACCTAAACCACATGACTGTATACAACAACACCTGATCAAAAGAGTGGGCCCAACCCTTCGATCAAGGTCATGGCTGCGAATTATAGACTACATGGTATTACAATATGTTGATATTCTCATTAATTCATAAAAAGGAATTACGAGCTAAAGTTCTTTTGTTACACACCAAAGGAAGATCCTTCAATATCTTATCTGCTCCATGTGTTATCTCCCTTTTCTCTTTGATTTGTCTTTTAAATACATAAACAATAAAGGGAAATTTACAAAAAGTTGATTACAAAATGATTCCCCTTACAATATATATTGATTAAAAAATCTGCATAAGCAAGATGAGATCTGAAAAATATTTCCATCATGATTCCGCTGGAACAAGTTGAATCTGGTATTACAATTGGAGCAATTTGGAAAATGGCCACAACAGAAAATCTATGAAAATGTCCTTCAAAGAACCTTGTTTTCTCTCAATACATACTGAATTGTGGAAAAATGATCGCTCGAAAACTAACTTGGTATGTGTTATCACCAAAATAAGACCCTGATAGGCTGTTCATCAAGTCAATCTCAGTGTAACTATTTCAAACCAATCTTTTGGCTGAGGCTTAGCCTCCTCATCCTGAGAGGGCTCTCTCAAGGGTTAATGATATTGATTAAAGATATAGATATATGGCTAACTCTATGGCTTGTGATTTTATATGTTTATAAGTTGAAATATGGAGACTTGCTACCATTGGGATATGGAGTCAGTGACAGAGATAAAGATAACAAATAGCTCTTATTATAAAATTGAGGCTTGTATATACTTCAATGAAAGAGTAACACATTCAGGAAATTCTCAATAACTTGAAGTTCATAGAAGTCAGAGCATGTGGGCGTGACTTCTGAGTAATGATACATCAAGGTATTAAAAAAAAAGTATTAAAAGTGATTCATCAAAGTTTAATACTTAAAGGAAGTCAGAGCATGAATAACCATGAATTCTGAGTAATAAGTATTAAAACATTGAAGAAAAACATCCAAACATAGGACCCAAGAACTCAATTCACCATAGTTTAACACTTAAAGTAAGTCAGAGCATGTTCCTCCATGAATTCTGAGTAATAAGCATTAAGACTATGGAAGTAAACCATATCAAAGTTAAAAGATAAATCTCACTGAAGTACACTAAGAATCTCAAATTCAAAAAAGTTAAATTGCTTATGTATATATCAGTCCCTTCACAACATTTATAAAAGTAGTCCTTTTCTATAACATTTTCCAATCCTGTGTACATTGAAGTTTACATTACTTATAGGCATCTAGCCTTTACAACAAGTTTTCCAAGTGGCTAGACAATTAGACTTTACAATTGACACCAAGTCTAATCACTAACTAGATTCATAAAACTAGGACTGACACCTTTTTGAATTAAGAGTTAGAGTCCTACTATGACTCAAACACCTAATTATTACATTTAAACCAAAATGATCCAAATCTTCCTCGAAAGGAATCCTATCTTTTAACCATGCTGACCATCAAACAAACATTAATATTCTGACTTCCTTCGTGAAGTTACTCTACCTATTATTAAGGAGATATCAGTTTGATGACCTGGCACATGTAGACTAGTGTCTTCAAACTCTTCCTTTAACTGAATATCTCTAGTTGTCAAATGACTGACCTGATGCTCTTTGTCATGCTCTGATAATCTTTTTCATGTTGATTGGAACTGTTTTAAGTATGTTTTACCTTTCTCCCTCCTCTAGAAACAACCTTTTCACCTTCAGCCACTTCATCAACCAATAAAAATAACTCCGTTTTTCCTAAAAAAGAAGGTTGCACTCCTGACCTCCTATCTCTTGATATTTGATAGTTGTTACAAAAATGGAGGAGGTTTTTGTAGATAAGAATGTTTATAAGAAAAACCTCTCTCAGTTTTTTGAAAACTAGTTTCAGTTGTCTGGAATCTACATTATAAAATCATGTATATAACATGAAAAATTCAGAGTTCTGAAAATAGGTCTCAAAGGAAACTTCGAATTGTTGGGTTGTGTTATATTCTTTCCACAACTAACCTATGTAGTGAACCAGGGGGTTAGAGGGGGGGTGAAGCCCCCCCTCCATTGCATCGATTGCACAGTAGGGGGATTTGAGGGGGGTGGGTAGCCCCCCTCTACGGGGTCCGGGGTAGCGCCCCGGGAAATTTTTTTTGGACCCTATATTAGGTTGGGCGAACCTACCTATGGTTTTTGGGCCATGGTTTTGGACGCGATGGCTTTTTGGTCCATGGTATTGGATTCTTCAGCATGTATAAATATGTATTGTAACATTGAAAGGAATATAATGAAAAATCAAGTTGGTAGTTCTGGTTTTGGGATCTAGGGGAAAATCTCTATGTATATGTGTTTTATGTGTTATGCTCTCGCATTGTTTATTTTTTGTGTTTTAGAATTCGTATGCATGTAATTTATTACGGGTTTAAAACCTACATTTGGTATCAGAGCACTTTTGGCTTCAAGGGGATGCCTTTATTGCTGAGGGGTTTCGCTCGAGCCTGTGGTAGACCCTGTTCAGTGGGAGATCTGCAAGATCGATTCTAGTGGTGAAAGAAGATGGCGAGCTGTGGAAAGATAAAGATCGAGAAATTTAATGGTCAGAGTTTTGAGTTGTGGAAACTCAAGATGGAGGATTTGTTGGTGGATAAAGATCAGTGGATCGTGGTAGATCCGGGTACTAAACCAACGGGAGTGTCTGATGAAGAATGGAAGAAGTTGGATCAGAAGGAAAAGAGCACAATATCATTGTGTGCCTCAGATTCAGTATTGTTGAATGTATGAGGGGAAGCTACGACGAAGGCCTTATGGGACAAGTTAGGGACTTTGTACCAATCTAAGTCTCTGGTGAATAAATTGTTCCTGCGGAAAACGCTGTATAACCTGAGGATGAAAGATGGAGACTCAGTGATAGAGCATCTGAACACATTTAATAATATGGTAAGTCAGTTAGCATCTGTTGATATTAAAATTTCAGATGAAGATAAGTGCATTAGTTTGTTGTGTTCTCTACCAGATTCGTGGGATACTCTGGTTATTGCAATAGGTAGTAATGCAACTGCCTTGCAGTTTGATGAAATAGTCTCATCCTTGCTAATGGAGGAGATGAGATGGAAAAATATGGAGAGCCAGAATGGTGATGCCTTGTCTGTATGAGGATGGTCCTAGAACAGAAACAAAAATAAGCCATCGAGTGGGAGATCTAAATCTAGAGGGAGATTTAAATCTCCAGGAAAACCTGTAAAGGTGGTGTGCTAGAAACGTAGAAAGGAAGGGCACTACAAAAGGGACTGTAAATCTAAAGCTCCTGATAAAGGAAAGGGATCTGATGATGCTCCTTCTGCAAAGGAAAAAACCACCTCAGATGAAGGTGGCGATGTGTACTTGGCTTCTTCAATTACACATGTAGATCATGAGGCATGGTTGATTGAATCAAGTGCATCCTTTCACTTCACTCCCCATAGAGAGTGGTTCTCCAAGTGTGATAAGTACGATGGTGGTGATGTCTTCTTAGGGGATGATGGGAAGGCTAGAATCATTGGTCGTGGAAAAGTAAAGTTGAAGTTGCAAGGTGGAAGGGTTAGAACACTTCCAGGTGTTCTGCATATTCCTGCATTGGCCAGAAATCTGATTTCTGTAAGTAAGCTGGATGATGTAGGTGTAAAAATAGTGTTTGAGAAGGATGCTTAAAAAATGGTTCAGGGAGCACTGGTATTGACGTGGGGAGTTCGAATTGGAACTCTGTACAAGCTACAAGGTAGCACTGTTATTGATGGGTGCATTAGTTCTGTGGTTCCTAAAAGTGGAGCAGAAAATCGAGTGGTCTCTGGAGAGAAGACCATGTTGTGGCATCAAAGGCTTGGACATATTTGAGATAAGGGCCTTCGAATACTTCATGGTAAAGGTATGGCAGAAAGTATGAGTAGTAGCTCTTTGGATTTTGATTTCTGTGAAAATTGTGTATATGGGAAGCATAATCGGGTGAGTTTCCCCTTTGGTAGTAAGAGGGAGAAACAAATATTAGAGCTTGTGCACAGTGATGTGTTTGGACCTACGAAGCTTCCATCACTAGGTAAGTCTGTGTATGATGTATCATTTATAGGTGACTTCTCAAGGAATGCATGGATATATTTCCTTAAGAAGAAATTTGAAGTCATTGACAGGTTTAAAGAACTTAAGGCTTTGGTGGAAAACCAAACAGAGAAGAAGATAAGTTGTTGAGGATAGATAACGGTGGAGAGTTTTGCAATAAGGAATCTAAATAATTCTGTAAGAAGTGTGGTATAACACAACAGAAGACTACTCCATATACACCTGAGCAAAATGGAGTTGCAAAAAGAATGAACAAGACATTGATGGAAAGGGCAAGAAGCATGCTCAGTGGTGCCAGGTTAGGATAGGAATTCTGGGCAGAGGCAGTGGAGACAATATGTTACCTGGTCAACAAATCACCTTCATCAGCATTGGAGGAGAAGACTCCACAAGAGGTATGGACTGGTAAGAAACCCTCTCTTTCACATTTGAGGGTATTTGGATGTGATGCATATGTACATGTTCCAAAGGAGAAACGAACCAAGTTTGGATAGTAAATCTAAAAAGTGCATCTTTATTGGGTATGAGGATGGTTTAAAGGGTTATAAGCTTTGGAACCCAACAACAAGGAAGGTTGTGTACAACCAAGATGTGGTGTTCAAAGAGGTGAAATATGTTATTAAACATGAAGTCCAACCAAAGGAACCTAAGAAGATAGAGTTTGAGCTAAAGGAGGAAGAATCAGACTCTACAGCAGAGGAGGAATCAGAAGATGAAGATCCATAAACTCCGGGTGTAAGAAGATCAGTTCAAGAAAGAAGGCAGCCAGAAAGGTACATTCCATTTTCTTTCTGTTCAAATTTTGCTTTATCTATTACTGATGATGATCATAGAACTGTGAAGGAAGTAGTAGATTCAGAGGATGGAAAACTCTAGAAAGAGGCCATGGTAGATGAAATGGCATCTTTGCACAAAAATGAGACTTGGGATCTGGTGGAGTTTCTAGCTGGAAGGAAACCCATTGGAAGCAAATGTGTGTTCAAGAAGAAGACAAATGCAGAAGGAAATGTGGAGAAATATAAAGCTTAGTTGGTAGCAAAAGGTTATTCCTAGGTGTCGGGAATTGATTTTGGTGATATTTTTTCTCCTGTTGCTAAGGTAACTTCTATTTGGTTACTTTTATCTGTTGCTGCTGCTTTTGATTTTGAGATAGAACAGATGGATGTGAAGACAACATTTCTTCACGGGGATCTAGAAGAGGATATCTACATGAAGCAACCTGAAGGCTTTGCAGTGAAGGGTAAGAAAGACCTGGTATGCAAGTTAAAGAAGTCTCTATATAGGTTAAAACAGTCACCAAGGATGTGGTATTAGAAATTTGATACATTTATACGGGGACTTGGCTTCACTAGAAGCAAAGAAGATCATTGTGTGTATTTTAAATTAATTGGTGACCATGTTATTTATCTGGTCTTGTATGTGGATGATATGTTGCTGGTTGAAATGACAAAGAAATTATCCAGGATTTGAAGACTTAATTGTCCTCCAATTTCGACATGAAAGACCTTGGTGCTGCAAATTATATTTTGGGCATGGAAATTAAAAGAGGTCGAGCAAAGAGGAAGCTCTACTTAAACTAGAGGAAGTATGTTGAGACAATACTGCAGAGGTTCAATATGCAGGATGTTAAACTGGTGAAGGTTCCTATTCCTGTAGGTGTAAAGTTATCTGTTGAACAGTGTCCCAAGACACAAGAAGAGGAAGAGGATATGTCTCGTGTTCCATATGAAAGTGCAGTCAGTAGCCTAATGTACGCGATGGTATGTATTAGACCAGAAATTGCACATAAAGTGGGATTATTGAGCAGCTTTATGTCAAAACTAGGGAAGGAGCATTGGACAACAGTGAAGCGGGTTTTCAGGTATTTGCATGGCACTATTGATTATGGTTTGTGCTACCAAGGAAGATCAAGATTGGATAGAATGTTAGATATTCATGGCTTTGTTGATGCAGACTGAGTTGGAGATTTGGACCAGAGAAGATCTACAAGTGGGTATGTGTTTAACCTATTTTGAGGTGTACTCAGTTGGATGAGTAAGAAACAATATGTAGTGGCACTATCAACTACAAAGGCAGAATACATGGCAGCCACTCATGCAGGCAAGGAAGTATTTTTGTTGCAGAGATTGTGTTCAAGCATGGGGTTATCACAAGGAGTTATAAGGATAGACTGTGATAGCCAAAGTGAAATTTTCTTGGCAAAGAACCCCACATATCATTCAAAGACAAAGCATATTGATGTTCAGTATCATTTTGTGAGGGATATGATAGAAGACAAAAAGGTGTTGTTGGTAAAGGTAGACACTTTGAAGAATATTGCAGATGCATTGACAAAATATGTGAGCTCTGAGAAGTTCTCTTGGTGTAGAGAGACAATGGGCATTTTAGGGCTGGAAAAATGACTAAACTCTCCTGTGGAAAGAAAACAACAAGTGGGAGAATGTTGGGTTGTGTTATATTCTTTCCACAACTAACTTATGTAGTGAATTGGGGGGTTAGAGGGGGGGCGGAGCCCCCCTTTGTTCGCCAATTGTGCAGCGGGGGGGCCATAGTGTCCGAGGGGTTTGAGGGGGGTGGGTAGCCCCTCTCCGGGGTCTGGGGAAGTGCCTCGGGAATTTTTTTTTGGATCCTATATTAGCTTGGGCGAACCTACCTATGGTTTTTGGTCCATGGTTTTGGACGCAATGGTTTTTTGGTCCATGGTATTGGATGCTTCGACATGTATAAATATGTATTGTAACATTGAAAGGAATATAATGAAAAATCAAGCTGGTAGTCTCAGTTTTGGGATCTAGGGGAAAATCTTTGTGTATATATGTTTTATATGTTATTCTCTCACATTGTTTATTTTCTGTGTTTTAGAATTGGTATGCAGGTAACTTCTGTACGCTGTTAAAACCTACACAAATCTCCAAATTGGTGGCACCTAGGAGAAACTTGAAAGAGGTTTTTGTTCCTTATTATGTTCTTAGAGAAAACTTCCTTCTAATTTTGAAACTCATCTTCATTTGCCTAAAAATTCTGTTTGAAACCAACAACTCAAAACTGTCCAAGAAACACACAAATCCCCTTGCAGCTCCTGGTAGAAATACATGTAACATGTTTGGATGAAAGCTTGTGTGAAGCTGAGGTCATCCATGACTAGTTAAAGCTCTATAGGCTCCTATCCAAACACATAGCCTTATTTTTATGCTTTCATCTTCATGGCAATTTCCCTTTATAACCCAAATTGCCCTCTTAAAAATATGACAACTGTAAAAAACTATTTGGACAACAAGATGTTTGTCACAAAGTTAACTTTACAAAGGTGACAGCTGATTGATACATGCAAAGGTTGAAAAGTAAATGACAGAGAGGAGCTTGGGTAACTTTTTTAAGGAATGATATTCGAATGTGGAGAGAAAGGTGGCAAAAAGAGCGAGTGGAAAGAAAAAAATGAGATGGGATTTATTTAGAAGCATTACCTTGAAACTCTCAAAGATTAACCATTCATCATTATGGAGAAAATCATTATAGATTGACACAGATTTCATAGCACATTTAGTTTGATTCATCAATTTCTACCATTGGGCTATGGAGTTAGTGATAGAGATAAAGATAACAAATAGCTCTTATTATAAAACTGAGGCTTGTATAAACTTCAATGAAAGAGTAACACATTTAGGAAAGTCTCAATACCTTGAATTTCATTGAAGTCAGAGCATGTGGGCATGAATTCTAAGTAATGATACATCAAGGTATTCAAAAGGAAAGTATTAAAAGTGATTCATCAAAGTTTAATACTTAAATGAATTCAGAGCATGAATAACCATGATTTCTGAGTAATAAGTATTAAAACATTGAAGAAAAACATCCAAATATAGGACCCAAAAACTCAATTCACCATAGTTTAACACTTAAAGGAAGTCAGAGCATGTTCCTCCATGAATTATGAGTAATAAGCGTCAATACTATGGAAGTAAAACATATCAAAGATAAGAGATAAAGCTCACTGAAGTACAGTAAGAATCTAAGATTCAGAAAAGTTAAACTGCTTCTATATATATTAGTCCCTTCACAGCATTTACAAAAGTAGTCGTTTTCTATAACATTTTCCAATCCTGTGTACATCGAAGTTTACATTACTTATAGGCATCTAGCCTTTACAACAAGTATGCCAAGTGGCTATACCATTAGAATTTACAACTGACACCAAATCTAACTACTAACTAGATTCATAAAACTAGGACTCACACCTTTTCGAATTAAGAGTTAGAGTCCTACTATGACTCAAACACCTAATTATTTCATTTAAACCAAACTAATCCAAATCTTCCTCGAAAGGAATCCTATCTTTTAACCATGCTTACCATCAACCAAACATTAGTATTCTTACTACCTTCGTGAAGTTACTTTGCCTATCATTAAGGATATATCAAATTGATGACATGGCACAGGTAAACTAGTGTCTTCAAACTCTTCCTTTAACGGAATATCTCCATTTGTCAAATGAATGATCCGATACTCTTTGTCATGCTCTGATACTCTTTTTCATGTTGATGTGGAACTACTTTAACTATGTTTTACCTTTCTCCCTCCTTAGGAAACAACCTTTTCACCTTCAACCACTTCATCAAGCAATAAAAATAACTATGCTTTTCCTGAAAAAGAAGGCTGCAATCCCGAGCTCCTATCTCTTGATCTTTGATAGTTGTTACAAAAATGGAGGTGGTTTTTGTAGATAAGAATTTTTATAAGAAAAATCTCTCTCATGTTTTTGAAAACCAGCTTCAGTTGTCCAAAATCTATATTATAAAATCATGTATAAAACACGAAAAATTCAAAATTCTGAAAATAGGTCTCAAAGGAAACTTCAAATCTCCAAATTGGTAGCACCTGGGAGAAATTTGAAAGATGATTGTGTTCCTTGTTATGTTCTTAGAAAAACCTCCTTCAGATCTTGAAACTCATCTTCATTTTCTTGAAAATTCCTTTTGAAACCAACATCTCAAAACAATCCAAGAAACACACAAATCCCCTTGCAGCTCTTGGTAGAAATACATGTAACTTGTTTGGATGAGAGCTTGTGTGAAGCTGAGGTCGTCCATGTTTAGTTAAAGCTCTATAGGCTCCCATCCTAACACATGGCCTTCTTTTTATTCTTTCATCTTCATGGAAATTCCCCTTTATAACCCAAACTGCCCTCTTAAAAATACAACAGCTGTAAAAAAACTATTTGGACAACAAGTTGTTTGTCACAAAGTTAACTTTTCAAAGGTGAAAGTTGAATGATATATGCAAAGGTTGAAAAGTAAATGATAGAGAGGAGCTTGGGTAACTTGTTTAAGGAATGATATTTGAATGTGGAGAGAAAGGTGACAAAATGAGGGAGTGGAAAGCAAAAAATGAGATGGGATTTATTTAGAAGCATGACCTTGAAACTCTCAAAGATTAACCATTCATCATTATGGAAAAAAACGTTATAGTCTGACACAAATTTTGTAGCAAATTTAGTTTGAGTCATCAATTTCTCCCACCTCATAATGAATTTAAAGAAATTGAGAAACCTATTTCAGTTTTCAAAAATGAGTTTTCAATTGCTCAGGAAACCCCTTGGAATTTAACTACTAAAAATAGAAAAACAGGGTTTTTGACTCATAGTGTGCTACGAAATTAGTTTGTTTTCGTAGTGCAAATCAACTTTTGTGAACTAGCAGCGCTACGAAATTATGGATTCCTGTATGATTACAAAAAATTAACCCTAAACTTAATGGAATGACTTCTAAATGGAAAATGTGACCTATTTGACCATGAAGTGAACCTAAAGGACTTTATTTGGAAATGAAAGATGACATTTTAAGACTTCAAACCCTATCAATTACCCTTTTATCAAGGCGAAAATGAATTTTAGACCTCCTTGAAATCATGACCAAAAGTAGAATTGACACAATAATGTTTTGAGAATTTTTGGGTGATAACAGTATGTTCTACACAAAACCCATGCCTCGGATTTTCAATATTCTTCTTCGTTTGTCTAAAACGTCCAACGCAAAGCAAATTTCTGAGTTGGAATATTTGATTATGAGTTGAAAATCAAATTTTCAATCTGGAAGACATCTTAGAAGCTAAAATCATGAGTGATGTTATAAAAAATTCATTAATAAACTATCATTGGAAAAATCATGCATAATAATCATCAATTTATTAAAAATAAAGGAGAACAAGTATTACTTATCAGCAAGAGCATAAATAATTATGAAATGGAGTTATATGATGAATTATGATAAATAGAATAGTATAAATGAGTGAAGTGGATGTTAAAAAGTGATAATTATAACGATAAATTAGTGGCCCAACACATACTTAGCGCATTTGATTTTGAGATTAAGTACATCACAGGCAAGGAAAACAAGGTTGATGATGCATTTGGTAGGAGGATTCAAGTGAATCACTTCGCAACCATAAGCTCTTACAAGATAGAATTGGTAGAAAAGGTCAAGAACGCAGGACAAAATGATGTAAAATATCAGCAAATGAGATAAAAGTTGTTAGAAAATGGTCGGGATGAGGAATATCATCTCACTAATGACGACCTAATTAGATTTAAGTGCAAAATTTATGTGTAAAATAGTGATGAATTAAAGAGGCTTATAATTAAAGAGTTCCTTGTTAAGCCTTATTTAAGCCATCTAGGGTACCAAAAGACCCTCACGACCATTGAAAAGTTCTACTATTAGCCAAATTTGAAGAAAGAAGTGGCTAAAAGCATAGAATGTTAGCAAGTAAAGGATGAATGAAAGAATTAAATAGGATTATTGTAACCTATTCCCATTCCAGAATGAAATGGGAAGTAATCTCTATGGATTTCATCACAAGTTTGCCTAGAAACTCCAGGAAACATGATGCAATCATGGTAGTTATTGAAAAATTGAGCAAGGTAGCTCACTTTATGGTAGTCAAGTCCACTAACTCGGCTAGTGAGGTGGCACAAACATTCATAAGGGAGATTGTCAAACTATATGGAATTCCCAAGAAAAATATTTCAAACAAAGATGCTAAGTTCGCTTCAAGGTTTTGGAAGGAACTATTTTCAGGTTTGGGGACCAAGTTGGCATTCATTACAACATATCATCCACAAACAGATGTGAAAACAAAGAGGACAAATAGCATCGTCGAGGACATGTTGAGGATGTATGTGATGCATCAGCCTAGGAAGTGGGAGGATTACTTTCCACTTGTAGAGTTTGCATACAACAATGGATACCAATAATCCATATAGACAAGTCTATTTGAGGTATTGTATGGGAGGAGTTGCAATAATCCTATCAATTGCAATGATTCAGTGAACATGGTCTTGTTTGGCCTGATATGCTTAAGGAAATGGAGCAACAAATTCAGATCATCAAGAAGAATTTGAAAGTGGCACAAGATAGGAAGAAAAGTTATGCAAACCACATTGGGGTACATAAAGAGTTCCAAGTTGGGGAACATGTTTATATAAGGATCAAAACCAAGAAGAGTTCCTTAAAGATTGGGTCGTGTGCCAAGTTGGCACCACAATATTGTGGGCCTTTTGAGATCCTTTAAAGGATTGGACTGGTGGCCTATATATTGGCCTTACCTCCATCAATTAATTTCATGATGTTTTCCATGTTTCTTTGCTTAAAAGACATGTGAAGGATTCTAATCATGAGATTGTTTGGTTTGTGTTATAGGTGGAACCAAAGGGAGAGTTCTAGACAAATTCATTATCTATTCTAGATCAGGGGAGTCTCATCCTCCGAAATCGAGCCATAGAGCAAGTCAAAGTGTAGTGGAGGCACTTTGGGCCTAAGGAAGCCACTTGGGAAATGGATGACTCCATGAGAGAAACATATCCATTTTTGTTTGTTGGTTGAAGAAAATGTGTATAGAATTGTAAACATTGTGTAGACATGTAGATATAAAGCTCCATAAAATAGCATGTGTTTGTTGCATACATTAGAGAAATTTTGAGGTCTAAAATGGGCCTAAAAAAAATGTACAACCAAAAGAAAATTTATAAGAACCAATAGGATTCATGATGATGATTTCAACTATGGGGGATGATTCACCATTTTTGGAGTAAATAAGTAAAAAGATTAAAAAATAAAAAAATAGAAAAACTACTTTTTTCACTCATATTTTCAACTTATCTCCCTACTGTTTTCCTAAAATTTCGAGCGAGAGCACTCATTGGAGAATAATTTAATTCCTTGTCCAACAAGTACCCATATTGCATACTTTTGATGGACCCTGGTAAATGAAAAATGTGATTGCAATCATGTTTTTCATGTATTTCTCATTTTTTGTGCAACAAGGTCCATCAAAAGTATGTAGCATGGGTACTCTTTGGATGAGTGATCCAAGTGGCTCCAAAGACACACACAGGACAAAGAGGACTCAGGAAAGCTAAAAAATCAAAGTTTTTGGATTATACTTGGACTAGGACTAGAGCATAGATCTCATCATCTAATCGTGGTGGTGTGAACGGTTCGTCAAACTGAGTCTATATGCGAAAGTTAGAAGCATTCAAAGTTCGATTGACTTTTGTTGATTGGGCAGGCTTAAGGAGGCCACAATTTGGATAGAAACTGACCACCGGATTCTAGCCAACTTGGGCCAGATTTGGAGCGAATTTGTGGCCTGGTTAAATTGTCTCCTTCAGCCTAAAAATCTGAATAATTTTAAAGCTCCTCCCCGCCCCCACCCCTTTTTAAAAAAATAAGAAAAAAATAAAAAATATGGTGGTGGGCCACCACCCCCACCACCCCTCAATTCCCATAACAAACATATTAAAATATGATGGTAGGTGGTCAAACCTTGCCCCAACATACTTAATACACCACTGTGGCAATAAGGGTGCTGACGGGGGTCAAACCCGTTTGGCCCACGTGGCTAGGCCCCAAGCAGGCGACTCCAAACTTAATACAAAAGAAAATAAAAATCCAAAAATAGTGCAACAAAAGGGCGGAGGGGGGTTTGAACTTGCGACCTCCACCCACTAAACATAGCATGCCACCATTGAGCCACAAGGGCTAGCATTGATAAATCCACCCAATAATTTATATATAAACCTCATTTGTACAGTGCATGGGACAGATGGAGAAATTAGGAGCAGGCATGGATTTCGAGGCAGAGAAAGCAGTGCACACAGTTCGAGGCAACATTTTGCAGGGGGCCGAATTTTCACTTTGTCAGATTTTGACAAATTTGATATGGTTTTAGCACTTCTCAATGCCACGAACGCAATGGCGCTATCCATTTCTCCATAAAAGTTCTACATTTTTTTGGATATTTTTCAATATGCAGGGGGAAACATCACTACTGCAGAAATAGGGAGCGGAACCATGATCCTTGAAATTTTCCCGAGGAGGTAATTTTTCTCCATGTTGGAATATAGTCAAGTTTATAGTCATTTTTCATGGTTTTCCGCAGGGATCGCAATAGCAAGATCAGATTCACCCTTGGAGTTGCAAATTTCTAGTCCACCTATGGAGTAGAATCTTTGAGGAATCTAACAGATTCTTTGAGACCCAGATTCTCAATTTCTCATAATTCAAAAATTGGATAGTCAATTTTGCACTATTCGATGCCACAAATTTGATGGTGCATTCAGATTTCTCATTTGCTCATTTCATTTTCCAGCCACTTTTCTAAGTGGAGTGCAGGTGTTAACATTCATGTGCGAGTATCCATTTCCATGCGATTGATGCCATGAGATCGATGGCATGAATAGCTTCAGCAGTTTGACATCCACTTCTTCAGATGGCCCTTGGTTGTGAGGTATATGCAATGTGTTCATGTACTTCTTTTGTTATGCATTGTGCTACACAGATCCCTATTTGATGTTTGATGTGGGATCTTGTTTTCATACTTGTTTCATGATTCCTAATTGATGTGATGCAGAATCATATGTGTGATGTACTTGTTGTCATGACTCGTCATGTTGTGTTTTGAGATCGCTTTGTTGTATGTTGATGGGATAATCATGTTGTCATCATGCATGCATTGAGATCCCTTTTATGCCATGTTGACAAGATGCTCTTGATCATCTTGCATGAGTTTGTGTCATACTGATAGGAGTCCTTTTTATTGAGAGTTCCTATAGTGGAACATCTCTTGGAGCCACTCCTGCGTGAGGTAATTTTCCTTGTATGATAATGACATCACCTCTATGTACATCATCACTATTGACAACACTTAATGCAGCGGCCTACACCATCTTGACACTGGTGCCCGAAGACATAGTCCCTCTTGGATGAACTTGTTATCAACGTCTTATGTTTTTACGTTGTTGATGATTGTCATGTTCCTCTTCTTTATTACATGCACATGAATTCATTTATGTTCTGCTAAAAATGCAATTTAACACATCACGAAAGTAAAAGGTCTTGGAAGGGTCCTTTGTCACACTCGGACCTAGATCAATGAGGAATTAAAGTTTGCATCCAACAAGTGCTCTTGCTCAAAATTTGAGTAAAACCATAGGGAGATAAGTCATAAATATGAGTTGAAAAAAGTAGTTTTTTTCTTCTTCTTTTTCATTGTAAAATTTGATGATGTAATTTAATCTTATTTTATTATTTCCACTATTATTTTATAATATGCTTTAGGAGGCCCATTTTAGACCTAAAAATTTCTCTAATGTGAGAAGAAGAACACCGAGGGCGGTGTTTTATCAAGGGGGAGGGGTTTGTAACAACCCTAACTGGGTTTCCATCATGAAATGCAATGTAAATATGTTTACAGAATTATATCAAAATATGTTGAGTCAAAGGGACATGGATTCGAAAGATAAGGAGGTTGCTTACTTGGGATGTGTGAGGTTTCCTTGCTGCAGGAAAATATGGATTGTTATAACAACCATTAAAGATTAGTTGTTGTATATTTAATAGATTGGTTTCTCAGTTTAAATGGGTTGCAAGTTGAGGTACACAGGCCCATGATGCCTTAGGGGACACTTACAAGAAAAGAGGACAATAACTAATGGAGCATGAAGATTGTATAGGCAACAAGGATAGCAAGTTCAATCTCTGTGTAGAAGAGGAAAAAGAAGGGTGTTTTACCTCACTCAAGAGGTGCATCCATTTCAAGAAACCATAAACAGAGAGTAGGGGAATTCGATCTTCATTTAGACACAAAACAACACATAAGAGGAGGAACAAAAATGAGTTTTGCAGAAGAGAAGGGAAGACAATGATATCAGTTGGGTTGGAAATATTGGCATGAAGAAGGTCTCTCCTTGGTGAGGGAAAATGGCCTCTTGATTCCCTGTATAGTTAGAGGGTGGAGATTGGATTTGTCTAGATTCCCTGGATTGATGGGGTGGATGGTTGTTCCTTGGATTCCTAGATGGAGGACCTTTGAAGCTTGTCTTGTTTTTTATTTTTATATTAGGTAATAGATTTCCAAAAGTGGGTGGAACCACTCTATTTTCTTGAAGGGTGGATACTTTCTTCTTTGGACTCCCTTGTTGTTGTTGGGTGGAGGCAGTTGGCCTATGGATTCCCTGTGTGTGCTTGGGTGGAGAAGAAGCCTTTGGATTCCCTTTGTATTTTTATTAGTTGTCATAGGGTAGTTGGAGGGTTGAGTAAGTTGGCCTCTGGTTTCCCTATGCATTGTTTAAATATTGAGTGGTTAGTGGGTGGAGGAAGGAGGTCCTTTAGAGTCCATGTTTTAGCTGGAATTTGGTGTTTTGATCCCTTGAGAAAGCCCCACAGTCTCTAGAATCTATCTTGGGGGTGACATATACAAGTGAGCTTGCCTGCAGCTGTCTATGGTTGGTTGGAGAGTCCTTATCCCACACTCAGTTTCACAAAACATTTCAAGAGTGTTCTCATGTATTTATGGTGCTAATGAACATGTGTTTTCCTTTTTGGATTGAAATGGTGCTTATAAATGTAATGAACATGTGTTTGCATTTTTGGATTGAAATGGTGCACATAATATTTTGTTTTTTTATCCCATTCTTTTGACAAATGACAAGAGGGATTCAATTAGCAGTAACAACCCATTCCACTAGGGTAGTTGGGGTGGTGGATCATTATAGCTACCCACCAAAATGTGGGTAACCCTATAGGAGAAAATTTGTCTCCTTCTTTGGATATCCAAAAGCCCTACATTGCTAAATACATGACATTACACTAGGATCCTCTGCCTTTTGCACCGGTTAGACACCTCTCACCATTTGACATTCCTCTTGAAGGAATATGGATCATGATTCGATAGGTACTTTAACCATCTTGAAATAATGTGATTTTACTTAATTATTTGGGCATTATAACATGGATTAAAGGGTTATTTGGATTATTTACAAATCTTGACTGTAAACATGTTCTCTCACTTTAGCAGGGAGGTTATTTTTTTGACCCTATTCCCGTGGGACCTCCTTGAGGCCTTAGGGTTATAGGAGGGGTGCTACTTTGTAGATGGGTTGACGTAACATGTCCATGATATTACATACTTTCCACTTTCCATCATTCTCTAGATTTCTTCTCCATTCTTTGGGATTTTGGTCATTGGTTCATTTCCAATTGCCACCCTCTTATCCTCATCCTTGAGTTTGGGTTAGAAAATTTTCCCTGGAGGTTGATCTAGCTAAAATAATGTTAAAAACATAAAATGTTCACAATGAAAGAAAAATAAATGATAAAATGCAAAATATGGCTTGGATATTAAGTAGCACATGGGAAAAATATTAGCATGAGATCTACATTCCTCATTATCCCTCACCTAGTTTCTTAAGCACTTCATACTCCACATAATAAAGGAAGCCTTGCATGTCTCAAACTTGATGAGCAAGAAAATGGCTCATCATTAAGGGGTAAATGAATGCTTAATCATTAAAATTAAGCTTCAAATCTTAATCTATATTCCTAGTCAAAGAATTATCTAAAATAAGTAAAAGGCACACTAGAGGGGTGCAAAAAGTAAGCGGAGAAAAGGGGAAACTCGTGTCTCTATGATTTCTCCCTACTTACATCTATACACTCAAGATGATCAACTTCCATCAATTGGTTCCATATCCATGGTACTTTCCCCAAAGTCCTTCCCTTCCATTGCCACTATTATCGCAAGCAACTACAAATTGAAGGGTTGACCTAGGAACTGTCACTTCCCTTTAGAGGTTGGAAACATCTAATATGGTTGGCCATCTAGCCATCCCTAACATAAGTAGGGAACATGCTTACCAGACTTGGTCTAGTTATATTTTAAAGGAGATATCAGTTTGAATTATTATTATGCCCTTAATGGTTAAGTATGGTTCACTATGGTGCATCCATGGTCATTATCCCTAATGATTGCCCACTTTCACTTGATCTTGATATGGCTTTGTCAGGTAGTCCTTTTCACCTTCCAAAGATTAGTAACGACCTTGAAAATGCAGGGTCTCACCTCCAGAGCAGAGAATTGGGCACTTTTATTATTACATATGATTATTAACATCCTAAAGTACCCCTAGATGTTGAAAAATTTAGCTACTCTTGCTTGGTATTGGATTAACTTGATATTGTACACAATGAACCTAGGATAGCCCCATGTTAGGCTTGAAATAGTTTGATGAGTGTTTATTATTCTAGAGTCTATATGGTAGGATAGCCCCAGGCTAGGCTTGACACAATTTGATGGGTGTTGATTGTTACAGAGTCTAGATGGTGATGGTCATCCCTAGGATGACAAGGGAGGACTTGTACTCATTCTTGGAGCTCGAACACTAGACAAAGATAGTGCCACATCACCTATCTACCCCTTGAGAGGGCGACATAGGGAACCCAGAGCATGGTTGTTGGACATGAAGGCACTTTGTGGCATTTCTTGAGACTTCTCCTCAATATTTGGAGTTGATTATGATGGTATATAATCTCCTTAGCCAATTCCACACCTTGTCATGGAATTATCATGCTTTTAGAGGATATCCACCCATATGTTTTGGAATTTATAGAATTATTTTATTTTTTTGAGCTATGAGGTTGGCTTGTAACCTTGTTGGTGCTTCACTGTTATGCACTTGACTTGCGAGAATAAAAAATGCCAGGAATAAGAAACAATATTTCCATAAACACATAAATATCACATGAATTGAGATAAGCTACAAAGATATTTTATTATTCAAAATAATAATAATAATAATACCATGTTCACTTCCTCTTCGAGGGGGAAACCTCCAATCGAACAGATCTCAATTACAATAAAACTAGATGATTCTTCCCTTGCTATCTAAAACTGTTTATAGCTTTATGACATCAAAAACTATAACTACTAGTGGTCCCTTGCATAATACGAGTTAACAATTTTATTTATTAGCTATGGCCTATTTATAACTAATAGTGGTCCCTTTTCTATAATGTGGGTCAACCACTTACAATTATTATTAATGCAAATAACTGCTTATAGACTTTATTGACTCAACTAACTAACTATGAATTTGACTAGCCCCCTTGGGCTTATTACATAAATAAAGGGGTTAGGGTCGTACCCTAACATGCCCTCCCCCATCAAAAGCATCCTTGTCCTCAAGGATAAAGTTGCATAAATTGTTGAAGAATAGTGGTTGGTTCCCATGTTGCATCTTCTAGAAAGGTGTATTTCCACTTGATGAGGGCTTCCTTGACCCTGTGGCCACAAAGATGTGTTTTGCGAGTATTAAGGACATTTTTAGGTCAGAGCCAAAGTGAAACTTCCTCATCTAATTCTGGCAGACTTGTTTGAACCCTGCAATTATTCCACACAAATTTCTTAAGGTAGGATACATGGAATACTGGGTGGATTTTTGAAGTAGTTGGTAGTGCCAGTTTGTAAGTGACTATTCCTATACGTTCAAGTACCTGATAAGGCCCATAGAATTTTGGTGCTAGTTTCTAGAAACCATTTTCTTTGAGAGAGATGTGCTTATAAGGTTGAAGTCGTAGGAACACATGGTCACCTACTTGAAATGACCCCTCTAAATGGTATTGGTCGACCTTTTGCTTCATTATATTCTAAGCTTGATGTATATTATCTTTGAGATGAGCGATCATGGTGGCACGGTTCTATAGGAGATGATCAACTACCTATTCTTTGGAAGATCCTAGGATATAAGAATCTGGTGAAGGTGGGAGTTGGCCATACACTATCGCATATGGCATCATCTTGGTGGATTCATGATAGTTAGTATCACATGACCATTCAACTAAGGGAAGCCATTGTACCAATTGATGTACTTGTCTAAAGTGAAGCACCTCAAATATGTCTCCATTGATTTGTTGACTCCTTCTATTTGAAGATCGGTTTGGGGATGATAAGTTGTACAAAGTTGGAGTTGTGTGCCCTGTAGCTTGAAAAGTTCCTAGGAAAATTTGTCGGTGAAAGTGGGGTCTTGATCAAACATAGTGGAATTCGACATGCCAAGCATTTTGAAGATTTGGTCTATGAAAATTTGAGCCACCAATGTTGGGGTAAATGGGCATAGTAGAGAGCAAAAATGAGCATATTTGGAAAGTTTGTCAACAACCACCATGATAACTGATTTTTTGCCTGAATTTGGGAGACCTGTAATGAAATCCATGGAAACATATGTCCATACAGAAGTAGGGAGTGGAAATGGTTGTAAGGTTCTTGATAGCTTGATTGTTCCCCTTTGTTGCGCTAACATATGTCACATTCAACTACAAAATAAGAATTTCTTTCTTCATGCTGGTCCAAAAGAAAGAGTGACAAATACATGCATAAGTCTTCTGAAAGCCTAAATGTCCAAGATGCAAGTTTTGAGGATGGAGGTTGGGGATAACACTACCTAATCCTTATAGCAGATAACCTCATCCTTCTAAGAGTAATCCTTTGAGAAATTAGGATCTTCTTGTAATTTATTAACAAGTTAGGATAGAGAGTGGCGTGATAGCCATTCATGATGAGCTTCTTCAATCCATTCTGGTATGGGTAGAGAGAGGGATAAAAGGGTGCCCTCATCCTCAAATTGGTGTGATAAGGCATCAACCACTAAATTATCACACCTCTTCTTGTAAATTGTCTTATTATCATATCCTAGCATTTTTCTGAGCCATTTATTTTGCTGTGACGATGAGATGCACTTCTCTTGGAAATATTTTAGGCTATGATGGTTGGTGTGGAATTGGAAATGGCCCCAATAAGTATGGTCGCCACATGTATACTATATGTAATATGGCCATAATTTCTTTCTCATATGTAGATTGACCCAAATGCTTTCCAAAATAAAAAATCCTTGATACTGCCAAATATCCTACGAAAATCAAGGCTAGAATATAGGGACAAGAACCTCAAGGTCTTTGCATTGCAAAATGTGTTGCAAAAATTTGATCTGAACTACGGTGGCCAAAACCCTCATTGCACAAAGAGCTTGATTTGTGTTGTGAAAACACCAATTGCTGAATTTGATTTGTACGGTGACAGCATAACCCAAACTGCTAGATCTAATCAATACAGTGTCAGCTGAACCCAAACTACTAGATCTGATCTAGATGGAAAGTTGGGGGGTGATCTTCATATAATTGAGGGAACTATGGTCACAAGGAGTGTCAGGTGCTATAGATCGCGATATACACAAGGGTTCAACAATAGTACTTGGACTAATATTTTAGAGTGCTAACTAAGGAAGATCAACCACACCCTTAGTCGTACTATTTGACTACCCTATTGTACATGTGAGTAATCTTCCATAGTGCTATTCTTAGTGTACTATAGCAACAAGATAGTCGAAGACTTATCTAAAGTTAAGTTTTAGGTTACCTTGGGGGGTGGGGGCGACTTATGATATACCCAAGGGTACATGGAAGTACAGTCCATGCATGGTTCTGCCTAATGCACTTACTCGAAGGGGTACCCACAGGGGTTACATGGGAGTCCAACAAGTGTGATCACCTCTTGTAGTTCCTACGTGCATGTCTCCCCAAATCTACAAGTTCATGTGTTCAATGACAAATCCCATTGTTTAAAGATGTCGTAACATGTCTCTAGTGTAAAAAAATTCTGTCCAAAATTATAGGTACAACTGACCCTAGAAAGTACTCTGATACAACTTGTTATGCACTTGACCTATGAGAATAATAGAATGTAAGAAATATGAAACAATATTTCTAGAAACACAAAAATATCACATGAATTGAGACAATATGCAAATATATTTTATTATTCAGAAGCAGAATACAAAGTTCACTTACCTCTTCGAGGGGGAAAACTCCGACAGACCAGAGCTCAATTACAATAAAACTAGATGATTCTTCCCTTGCTATCTAATATTATTTATAGCTTTGTGACATCCAAAACCATAAATACTAGTGGTCTCTTCCATAATACTGGTTAACCATTTTATTTATTAACTATGGTTTGTTTATAACTAATTATGGTCTCTTTTCTAAAATGCGGGTCAACCACTTACAATTATTATTAATGCAAATAACCGCTTATGGAATTCATTGAATCAACTAACGAACTATGACTCTGACTAGGGCCCTTGGGCTTATTACATAAATAAAAGGGTTACGGTTGGACCCTAACAATCACAGGGGAAAATACCCAAGGTTTAAGATTTTTCCAACAAAACCCCAGGCGATACTAGCATTGTCAATGTATGTAAGCAGAGAAAGTATCACCCAAGGTATGAAACAGGATTGCAAAACCTGTGTAGGTTATGTAGGGATATAGGAGCATAGGAGGCAGTTTTATTTCACCATGACCCAACCTAGGTTATAGTAGTTTTTCTTTTGTGTCGTGGATAATCCAAAGGCTTAAACATATATAGTTTTGACCTTTACTGTGCACATTTCAATATTTAGAGACTATTTATAATATATCGGTTACACATATCCTATAATTTATATGAAAAACCCATTCTCTAGCAACCATTTAACATATGTGCACAGTATAAATTTGACTGGGAACAACAAAAAAAAAGTTCAATATTTAAATATTGGCACAATTACATACAACAACTAAAGTAGCTAAAGCAATAAGAAACCTTATGCGGACTTGAATTCCATCCATGACATTCACCTTTAAACAAAACATCAGACATTAACAACACATATCTAAAGCCAAAACTACTTAAGAGATATAATATTCATATTAATCACTAACAAAGATTTATACGTAAATTTAGGAGTTCAACAGTTGAACTAACAAAGTAGACATTCAATTTATTCCTCGCAAATTCCACAAATATATATCCATATAATGTTTACACAAGACATCATATCAGAGACTCAACATAACATTCCTCATTAAAACTTGAATATACAAAATAGAACGACGTATGCTAAAATAGAGTGCTTGAACATAGCATAAAAAAACATTAGAAACTACAATAGAACCAGGAGTAAACATCAAAATCATTAATTAATAGAAACCATTTATTTTATAGCATGTCATCTAGATCTGGTTTGGTAGTCTTCTACCAGCTCAACTTGCCAGCTCATATATCAGATATTTCCTTGCCCGAACCAACCCCAACTATTTTTCACTCCAGCTCTTTTAGAATATACCATCCTAGTCCCTATATAACTACCTTGCATCACTAATAGATACTCTGTCATATGAAGAATAAAATGGTTGTCGCATAGTCTTTATCACACACTTCTATTAAGCATCCATCTTTCAAGATTTTGTGTGGTATGTTGAACACAAACATGTCAAACCTCTGTGTGGTCTTCTTCTCGTGGTAACGACCCTTTCAGTGATAAAATCTTGTATTTGGTCCAATTTTTTTTTCCCTTATCCCTTCTTTTCCCAAACACCCCCCAACATTATTTGTGGCTCATCGCCGAGCCACTCTATTGTTGTTGTGTATTGAGGAAAGGGAGGAATTCTACAATCTTGGCCATACATTTCTCAAATGTTTCCTTGGACTACTATGCAATGGTTTCGAACTTGATTATTATTGCGAGTATGCCTATAGTTGTGTCTGTTAGCACCGGGGGAGCTTGAAAGAAGGGATAATTTTCAACTATAGTGTTGTGTGCCAAGCTTTGAGCAATGACAAGGTAATTAGCAATTTGCATTGCTTCATCTTGTAGTTGCTCAACGTTTTGCACCAAATTTTGTTCTACCTTCGACTGATTGATCTATCAACCTAATTTTGTACTTTCTAGCATTGCAACATGATGTTGTGATGCAGGCAAGGAGAGAAGAATACTGTGAATGGTTTCATTGTGACGTTTGGAAGATTGAATGCTCACATCAAGATCTTTGAGTTTAGTATTCTCATGTAATATTTTCCATAGCCCTACTCATGCCTCATATAGTTTTTTACAATATTCCTTCTCAATTTCATGGGCATTATTGAGAGACTTGGATGTGTTTGATCCTTTTCTATTCTTTCAATCTCTTCTAGCGGGGTGGTAGGCTTAAGTTACAACTATAATTCTTCTACCTTCACCTCCAGGCCATGAAAAATTGTTCAATTTTAGAAAATTTTTCTTTTGGTGGAACATCCACCTCCATGGGTACCCTAGAAATTTCATAATATATAGTTTCAACAACTTGTTGAAGTGTCTCTTCGCTAGGATTTGTATGATGTTTGGCCTCCTCTATTTGGTTTGGTGCCTCATGCAATTCTTGATGTTCCATAATCAACTAGACTAGGTCCATTCTTGTTGACTGTGCTCTAGTTGTATCTCTTATGTGACAAAATATTTTAAATAATTAAGAATTGACATTGGTAGATGGGGTATAACCAAGTCTACCTACGGTAAGACTTGTAACCATAGCTAAAATTTGGTATATACAAAGTGGTGTGACCATTGAAAAGGCTAGTCTACGATGATTTGAGGATGTTGTAGAAGGTTACGATGGTTCTTGTTGATTCTGTGATACATGGTGTACTTTGGTTTCCTTTGTGACCATTGTTGGGTATGGCACACTGGGCACGAGATTTGCGACCCTTGATGCCTTCATCATCGGTCATAATTGTTCTAATTGTTGTTGCATATGATCTTGGAGTTCCCTCTACTCTTGGTTTTATTTTTCAATAGCAGTGACAAGGGGTGAAATTCCCTGTTCAATCACCTCCTTTAATTGAGTGACCAACCTCTCTATTCCATCCTCTGATAGACTCGGGTTAGTTGGCTTGGTTTCATTCATCTTTTCCTTTCTCCTATTTTTTGTCTTGACATGGGCTTCTTCTCCTTTTCTGAGACTACCTCCTCCTACTCAAGATTTTACAGTGGCATGGTAGACTGTTATTGCTCAATTTATTTAGGTGGGGGCTTTGACTGAGTTTTTGTTTGGGTTGTAGACTACTCACTTGGTTAGCCATTGGTCTGCATAACCTCTGGATCTTTATTCTTCTCAGAATTGACATCCTTGACTTCTATCTGTGTGCCTGGAACATTTATGTCCAATACTGATACCTCTAGTGTTGGCATTCTCCACTTGGGCTAGTAATTATCGAGTCGTGACACAATCTCCTCATCAAGCTTGTTCCTGCATTGTATCCATGTGCCATCAAGATCAACCTTTTCTTGTATGTCCATAAAATGTAGAGTGGCTCGAAAGAGTGCCACTAGGATATATGATATGATGCTTTGAATTTTTGTGGTACCTCCCTAACAACATGGGCGATAACCTCTTTCCAGATATAAAAAATCACATTATTATTTTGTTGTTGGTTTTTATTAGTTGTAAACCATAAAATCCCAAACTTGGGAATGACAAAATTGGGCTTTTCTACATTGGGGAAGGTGGTATCTTTAACCAACTACCACATGGTAAGAGCAATGAGAATTAGTAGCCAAGCATAACAGAATTTTGTGTTCTTATCTTATGCATCTATACAATCTTGCATGACCTAGTTTAGTAGGAAGTTTCCCATTTCATATATACTTATCCACACACTTCATGACAATGATGACCAGACCTATTAGACATTGGTCTTTGTGACAATTTCATAGCAATTTGTAGGCCATCAGTTTGGTGGAAAAGTGCACACCATACTACTCAATACTAGATATGTCCACGCGACGCTTCCCATGCCCAACCTTTTCTCAACCTCGTTAGCCATGGTTCTCTAATTGATCTTATAAAACAATGGTTCTGGGTCCTTTCCAGCTGTTTGGAGCCCTATTATCCTATCAATTAACTTGGTGTTGATTTCTATGAGCCTGTTGAGCCACAAAATTCCTCCATGTACACAACTTTATAACAGTTTCACATAATTAGCTCATCACTTTGGCTGAAGTGAGGGATGTCGAGGAGGTTCAACAATATAGACTTCTCTAACCTGACCACCCATTGTTTCACTTAAAACACTATTGGATGTCGAGGGTGTTTGATTGTTTGGGTATATAACTCTTATGAAAATTCTAGGAATTTTTTCAGGTCCCTCACATCGTGATCATTATACTTCAACTTATCCATTAGACCCAACATCTCTCCTTCCTTAATGACCATGTTTAGAATCACAACAACGACCAATTTGTACTTTGGTGAATTTGAGATGGGAACCTTCAAATTAGCCACATTATGGGGAATGGGCACGCTACCAACGACCTTAGACCTCACCTTTTTTTGGTGTTCATGAAGATTCCATGATGAAATTGCTTTGGGAGTGGAACGGGCTTTGTAATTCACAATATTGGCTCTGGAATACACTCAACTCTTTGTGTTGGCTCGACTCTCAACTCTCAACACTTGACAAATGTGTAAAAATGAAATTGAATTGAAAATAAATATTTACTACTTATGTTCTTGTTGTATATCTCTAGCTACAATTTGATGGTCGATAATGGGCATACCATGCCATAACTTTTTCGAACTTCCCACGTGGTGGACCATTGGGTAGGAATGTCTATTGTGGTTCTCACCAAGTTGGAAGTCATATCAGTAGCCTTTATGGCAAGGCCACCAAAATGGATTAGATTTTATTTAATTAAATTTTATTACTTTTTTCATCATCGAATGCCATGGTGTCTAGTCCATGTGGAGGGAACATGCTTCTGCCATCATCATCTTTTATACTTTTCCATTCTCTATTATCATTACTGACTACCAAATATATTACAATCTCCCAATATTCATTAGTACTGCACATTTCTTAGACTACTGATCTCCTATTGCATAGTAGTCCAACTCGCGGTGCGTGAGCCACTTGCTACAAAAGGAAATATTGTCTTCATTGGGTCTAGAACACTGCTTCCTTTCGGTCTCTATTGCATAGCTTCTATGTATAATAACAAATAACATTCTAGAATAAAGTAAATTTTTCTTTTGAACCTATATACATCTCATCCTTAGGTTGCAGAGAGTTTGTATTTATATAGCTTTAGCTTAGTCATTTACAATTCCATTGAGGGGCTTGCCAAATTCTCTAACTAAACTAAACCTACCTCTGTGACGTAACAAACAATATAGTTACCCAACTAGTGCATTTGAAACTTCTCAAGGTGTTTTAATAACTTGTTTTCATACATCATCACCACATCACTTATTGGAACTAATTCTGTTTGATGTGGCAATCATGCCATGCCTTTTCCTTGTTTTTTTTCACATTTTTTTGAAATCCTACAATAAAGCAGTTCTCCTCCAGTTGTAATAGGTACATTAGTCTTTGCTCACATGCGCTAGAATCTACTAGCCCTATTACTACAACAATATGAATATTTGGTACTATAAACTCTATCGACATGAATCCTTCCTGTCCTACATAGACTAGTCAAAAAGGTGTCTTCTCAGTGAATTTCTTCGACGTGGTTTGGTATGCCCACAAAACCGCATGAATTCTCAAGTCCCAATGTTCTCTATTTACATTGATTTTTTTTTTCTAGCACACACTCTAATATTTTATTAATGGTTGCCACAATGTCATTTGTTTGAGGATTATAAGGTGTACTCTTCTAATGGTATATTTGGAACTCCTTGCTCAAATATTTAATACTCTAGTTCAGAAAATGTGTTCCTTAATCACTCATCAAGATATTCGAGCATCCAAAGTGTGTAACTAGGTTATCAAAAAAAGATTTCCATTGGTCTCTGCGTTACAATCTTTGACTGGTGCTACTTTCACCTAGTTAAGTAATCCATCGTGGTAATGATGTATCAGGACCCAATCCTCTTCGTCGACAAATTTATTGACCCTATGAAATCAACGAACCACTTATCGAATGTCTACTGTTGGGTTGTGTTATATTCTTTCCACAACTAGCCCACGTAGTTAACTAGGGGGTTAGAGGGGGGCGACGCCCCCCTTTGTTGCACCAATTGCATAGTAGGGGGGTGACAGGGGGTTTGAGGGTGTAGGTAACCCCCTCTATGGGGTCCAGGTCAGCACCCTAGAAAATTTTGTTTTTTAGACCCTATATTAGGTTGGGTGGACCTACCTATGGTTTTGTGAATGATTTTTGCACATGGTTTTGGACGCAATGGTTTTTGGTCCATGGTTTTGGATGCGATGGTTTTCGATCCATGGTATTGGATGCTTCGACATGTATAAATATGTATTGTAACATTGAAAGGAACATAATGAAAATCAAGCTAGTAGCCCTAGTTTTGGGATCTAGGGGAAAATCTTTGTGTATATGTGTTTTATGTGGTATGCTCTCACATTGTTTTTCTATGAGTTTTAGAATTCGTATGTAGGTAATTTCTGTACGGGGTTAAAACCTACATCTACAAGGTCGACTATGGTTTGAGAAACATCATCTCGTTGTGAAGGTATACCTACCCTTTGACATATGTCACAATTTCGATAAAATTCCTTCGAATCCTTGTGAATATTTGGCCACCATAAACCTACAGACAAAACCTTCTATGTGGTTTCCTTTCCTATGTAGTGTCCTCCAACCACACCTTCACACACTTCCATTAAAATGGTAGCCCTCTCATTCTTTAGTACAAATTGTTAGAGTATTCCATTTGTGCCTCTTTTATATAGACATCTCACTATGAGATGATAATATGTAGCCTTGACTATAGATTTCTTTCTACACCATTGTATACTCATGTGGCATCGTCCCTATAGTGAGTGCTATAGGCCATTTTTTCACATTTGGTCAATAGTCGTACAAACTGGATCCATCAACATCCATGAAGACCTTGTCATCATCCCTACACAAATCCCTAAGCATGACTCTCTTAAATCCCTAAGTTTTTTATGTTTACTGCTTCATTTCAGTTATTTTAAGGCCCATCACACCTTGGCCCCTTAGGGACCTACTTTGAGCCGTAGGTTTCTCAGTTATACACTGATCTGATTAGAGCTGGTTTTCCCTTATTGGGGGTGTGTTTATCAAGAAAATTTGGGAAAAATAAGAAGAATCTCAAAGATTCCTCTTCCATAAGATTCCAGGAGTTGTTACAACCATTTACCTTGGATAAGAACTTCGAATCCTATCTTCCCTACCTTGGATTTTTTAAGCCCATATTGGTAAATGGATAAGAATCCCTAAAATACCATCCTCTCTGATATATTCACTGCCATACATAAGTTATAAGTTTGCTTTTGGATATTAATCATACCCTTATGTTGTTGCTTTGGTCATAAGAGAGACATCATTTCCATGCATTAGGGTGGATTTGAGGTGTACTTTGTGGCAAAGAAGGACAAGTCAACTTGGGAGGTTCTCTACAAGATCAACTTCCACTTTTGGTTGTAAACTATCTCCCTTCTATTTTAATACAAAGAGTATATTGTTTTTCTACATGTATTATGTAATGTTTATGTACATGTGTCTCGTTGTTATGCTGATTCATAGAATAGAATGATTGGATAATGCTACATAGATGTTGTATATCTTTGTCTTGTGTTGTTTGTTTGTGTATGTTCTAATTATAGTGATTGAAGCTACGGTTGGAGCTGACAAGACATGAGGAAAGAAGAGCTTGTGACGGATCACAAGTAAGTCATCTTTCCATTCTCCAATTCTTCTAAGGAAAACTTTATAGTCGTTGATTTGTATTTTTCTAAACCAGGCCACTAGGTCTACAAACGACACTTATGTCCACAATCGTAGATTTTGTATAACAAATTGATGACCATATTGGGGAATGGTTCATTCCCTAGTGGTTTCCTTCACTTTTTCCCTTGTTACACCTCTTCATAAGACCTTCAGTGTGTCACTCAACTTGAATTTACCCTAGGAAAACCCTTAATTGAGCTTCATTTAATTTGCTATGTTAGAAAATCCGTTTTCCCTGATCAACACATCCCCTAGCCTACTGACATAATGTTGTAGAGCACCTCGGCCTTCTCTATACCTACGTTGCAGAGCACTGGTAGCCTCTTTGCACCTACGCTGACCCTTTTTTCATGCAAAAATTGCATTTTTATGTTGTTTTCTCTGATTGAATTGATTCCAGTTGGTCCTCCTTCTGTCCTTGAGTGTATTTATCCCTCTCAGAGGCCTTCATCTAGTTTTCTTTTAATTTTGAGTGCATTTGTTAATAAAAAATTTGGTTTTACTTTCTTCTTGTCATTAGTTCATTAACAAATTGATTACTTGATCGTTGGATTGCTTGAAAGAATTGGTGTATCAGTCATCATTTTGAAAAGTGTTTCTTATTAGTGATTAAGCCAATACCTTAGTTTTCATTTGAAAATTTAGTGGAATTGAAAAGAAAAATCTAATGCATTATGAATTGCATCTAGGGTTTTGTGAGTCAAAATTGTAGTTAGAAACAATTGCATTAGGGGAATTGTTTGAAAAATCTTGTTTGTTGCATATTATTTGTTCTCTTCCCTCCCATATGTTGTATCATCCATCGTCATTTGAATTTCATCTTTAATATTATCACAAAAAACAAAAACAAAAACAAAATATTATGTTTTAAAAATCAAAAGAGAATTTGAAAGTCTGAAGCAATGATTTAATTTATACTATTGGCGGCATTCAAATACAATATAAGGAAGGTGGGCCTGATCCATATGCTAAAGCTCGAGTGATATTATGAAATATAAACAAACGATGGCTTAAGAGGCGAAAAAAGTGATCTACGGGGGAACAACAAACATGAGTTATAATTCAAGCTCAACCCCTGTAGTTGACCATGACGTTGATAGGGTTGACTAAGATCTACGGTCTGTGATCGCTGCGGGGGCTCAAGCCTGATGAACCTTTCGTACACTCCCTACCCCCGTAGCGAGCCACCCACATCGTTTCACTCCACCTCATCTCCTCCATGTCATCCGCCACTCTCATTTATTACCGTCCACCTCACCCATCGTACCTCGCCACCTCATCTACCACTCCATTAATTAGTTACATTAATTACAGGGTTTCCCTCCATTTTGCTTACCATATGTATAAAAGAAAAGTAAAACTCCATTGCATTAGTCTTTTGTTTTTAGTATTGAGCAACCTTGCCTCCAATTCAGCATTATGAGTCAGCAACTGTCCCAAGAACTGTCACCAGCAATTGTCATCTACAGACACCATGGCCAAACAAGTAAGTTATTCCCCATTCATCCATACCCCATTAATGGATGTCGAATGTGATATTTCTGATACCCTCTGCACAATTAAGCACCTTTCACTATATCAAGAAGTCATTATAAACCATAAAAAGTCACCTATATTCACGGCAATGGTTAGGTTAGGTGTTTTAGCAACCTTTTTCCCAAGGACTCATTTGTTCCCTGAATTCATTCAATGGTTAGCCTCAACAATGTACCCCAAGAAGTGTTTTGTAATGAATCAGTCAGGGGAGAGTGTTTTCCAAGTAACCTCTCAATTAATTCACCAAGCTTTGAATTACCCTGTATCTGGAAATTACACCACCTTTACTAAAGAATATTTGGTTTCATATTATGATAACCAGTCCCCCTAGGAGTTTTCTCATGTTACCTCTTTCCTGGCTCCTAAATCTAGTCAATTCTATCTAGATGGGGATCTATTCTCTTTAGACATTTTGTAGTTGATATAAGACCTGTCTTGCAAGTAATTTCTAAGATTCTAGGAAAAGAAGACTCCAAGCAGGTTGATAAAGTAGTCCTGGGATTTTTCTCTTTAATGATGAAGCCAGATGTAATGCTAGATATTCCAACATTCTGGGTGGATATTATCAATACCCAATTCATGACTTTGCCCCTTACTGGGTCCTTTAAATTTCCTTCAGTTATTACTTATTTATTTATGTACTAAAATGCTGACCATTTTATAGGTTTGGGACTAAATGTTGTTGACATAAATAAAAAGAAGCCTTCAATGGTATTCTGGATAGACCTGATAAGGGGTGATCTAGGAGATGGTGGTTTATTTGAGTTCAATTCTTTATTCCTTCCAGTGGCTTATAAGATCTTGAATGGAACCTTGCCCCCAGCATTTCTTCCTAAAGCTCAAGAATTCCTTTAATTGAGTAAATATGTGAGGTGTGGAGACTGGTTCATCTTTGAAGAACATGCAAAGATCAGGCTTTATGGAGCCTCTGTCAAACCATACAAGTTACCAAAATTTGTCCCAATGAGGCTTTTTGCTCTTGATTTATCAGACAGAGCTTGAATGTAGATCAGGTCCATTTTTTTCCTATGAAGAAAGGTTATTTCTTTAAATTGCCCAAAGAAGTAGGACCCTTCACTATGAACACCAGACAGACTGCCCAAGAGGTCGAGATATTATTGAATGACAAGTGTCTTTTATAGGTGGTTGAGTGGGCTTATGACCCTCATCAAATTATTTCCATGAGAAGGCTAGTGAATGGATATTCAGCCTTTGTGCATGAAAGTAGACCAGAAATAGAGAAATCGGCAAATGGAGGTTTGCAGAACACTCAGGGGATAGAGATTGAAACCCCTAGCATTACAGAAAAAGGTGTCAAGAGGGCTAGAGAGGAAGTTATTGATTTGGATGAGGAAGAATCTAAAGCAGCAAAAGGGGCTAAACTTTAGGATGCAATGTCTTCAGCGCAACCTAGTTTAGTAATTCAATTAGGAGAAATAGAGGGTGACACAACTTCCCCATCTTCCAGAGAACCAGTTCATGATCAGGTTCCTTTAATTCAAAGTATGTTTGCTCAAATAGTTGAGAGAAACTAGAAAGTGAAGTTAAATATGGAGGCTCAAGCTGAGTCTCAAGTTGCTCCTGAACAAACTAGATTTTTATATGCTATGGATTTGGAGAAAAATCAACTTAAAATTTCTTTCTCTCATCCTACTGAAATATCAGTTGGGTCCACTAGTAATTTCAAAATTGCAAATTTGATTTTTGACACTCACAAGCTTCCAATGCTTGACAAGATCAATTTGCACATGCAAACTGGGCAATTGATAGTAATTGATTTACATAAAACAAATGCAACAACTATTAAGGCAAAGAAAATGCTAAATAAGGTAATTCAACAATTGAAATTGGAAAAAGCCAACCCCAGAACTTTGAATGCTCAAGTGGATGAACTAAAGAAAATCATCATAAAAATAGGTGTTAATCTTGATAATCAGCTTGCCATTCATAAATTGTTGCAATCTGCTAAGTCAAAGATTGGGGTTTTGAAGAAGAAATTGAATTTACCTACTGCTGAGCATCCCATTGCTGCAGGGATAGCTAAAGTAGAAGATGAAAATGAAAATCTCCTACAGGATGTGTTGCAGAAAACTAGAGAAGTTTCTTTACTTAAAGAATATTTGGATAAGCTACAACAATAGGTAGACACTCATGTTTGTACAATAGTAATGCCAACCAAATAGATGATCCAATAGCACAAGTTTTACAGTTAGGAACAGAGCTTAAAATGGTTGAGCATGATGTAAAGAAAGCACAAAGAGAATTGGAAACAACCTGTAAGCTATTGAATTTTAGTGAAGAAGAAGCAAGAATGGAGAAAGAAAATGAAAAAAAGTACGGGGAAGATCTTGTAAGGGTTGAAGATGAAATTAAAAGGTTGAAGGAAAAAATGAAGGGAAATATGTCCTTAATTCAAGCCAGCGAAATCCTATGGGATGAAATCATTGAGATTATCAAGGGCATCTAGGAATTTCTTGTTATTATCTCTGAGGAGAAAAAAATAGTTTGAGACATGGAAGGTGTGGTCATGAAAAATAAGCAAAAAGATTTAGATAGATCAAAGTTTGCAAAGAGAATGATAGATTTCATTAATTCTAAATCTACTTCAGAATTGAAGGAGCATGACATACCAGATAGAACATTATGTGCAATATATTTTAACAAGAAGATTGTCAGAAATATTTATAGAAATACTGCTGAGAAGAAGATAAATGAGATAAGGGAAGCAATTTCCAAGTTTAACCTCCTATTTGATAAAAGAGTTAGAGCTGGACTTCCCTCTTGCTGGGATTTACAAGGAAACTTGTTGCCATGGAAGACATATGAGACTTTGCTAGTTGAGGCAAAGAGCAAAGTTGATAACACTCATGAAAAGACAATAGTATTAAAGGGAGCCACTATTGTGAACTACCTTAAAAAATATTTTAAGCTTCTATGGATGGTGAAGACTCTGTTTACAGATAAGCCTACTTATAGTAAGTTGCACTTGACAAATTGGAGGAAGAACCAAAGTCAAATGTACCATTATGGAGAAAATGCAAAGAATGGATGATAGAGGAGACCAAAGATACACCAATAGGACCATCTACTCAAGCCACAAATTCAAATAGCGAACAACAATCATCAATCATACTTTAATTTCTGTTACTTCATGTTATCTTATTTCTTGAGAAAAATGAGGTGTCTTTTACCGTCTAATGTAATATTATGTAATGAATTTTACTTTGGACAGTTAGAAAGTAGTTAAGCACTTGGACAATTTTGGTAGTTACCAACTGTCTCATGATGTATAAAAGAGGGAAAATTATAGAAAAAAGGTCTAAATTTTGAAGAACCTAAAGGCTATGCTATTGTGTACTTGATAGACTAATGATTAATGAAAGAATCATGATTTTTCCATATAGTGTTGGGTATGATTTTGTAATTTCTCTGTTATGTATCACTATGTTTCTTCCTCTCTTTAAATATGGTAATGAAGTTGTAGGTCTTTGTTTACTTATGTGAATAAAGATAAAATTCCTCAAAAGAGTGTTGCCATATTTAAAGCTCTTTCCCCTATATTTGTTCTAAGTTATAGATAATAGTTTCTGTCAAATATAACATATTATCTTTAATTTCTCAAGATATTCTTCACACAAAATTTATATCCATCATCACATGGCATTTTGAGATTTTCATATCAGCGAAATATTAAGTGTTAAAAGTGAGGTCCTTCAGGTCCTTCACATGAAGATACATTATACAAATAAGTGACACGCATAATAAAATTTAATGTCTTGAGCACAATTTCTTGACAGCGAGGAAATTGGTTTCTTAATGGACAACATTAATCGGCATCGCTGCCGAGGACCGAAAGAAAGAATGTTTTTCCCTAGGCTTTTAATATTTTCCTGTGGTTTTTCAGTGAGGAGGAATATTTTGGCTGTATTGAATAGAAAATAAAAACTTTGGATTCAAAAAGGCCTCATACAAGGTCAGATACCTCACAACAGAAAGCTCAAGCCCTTTCAGACCCTAAGAGATTAGTTTCCAAGAGGGTTGGAAAGCCAAAAACTCCATTCACACCAAGTCCTACACTGTCTACACCTGGCAGTAGTTCAACACATCTTTCATCCAAACATTCACCTCTTATTGATCAAGAATTATCTTTTACATCCACTTTACTTCAAGAACCCAACTATCAAGAACAGTCTTTAGAGTCCATTTCTTTTTTCAGTATTCAAAAATATATCTGCTATAGTTGTTCAACCTGAACCTATATCTACATTACCCCCTTTTCATACTGCATTTACCCCTCAGACAGGTTCTACATCTGCTGGTACTCAAGGTTTAGTAAGTTTAGGTGCAAACATGGAACACATGCATTCTTTTTGAATAGGTATGCACCTATTCAGTTGCCTCAACAATTGAATCGAATGCCTCAAGAATACCTAAAAATTCTTCCTTGTTTCTCAAGGGAAGATGAACAAATAACATAGAAGCATATAGCAATGTTTTGTAATTTTGCAGAAAATCTCAATGTTGAACAACTGCATGTTGTTTTAAGAATTTTTGTGCAATCCTTAGATGGTGAAGCAAGAAAGTGGTTTAAAGGGCCTCCTAATAACTCTATTTCTACACGGGAAGAGATGGAGCACCAGTTCACCCAGAGATGGGGAGAGAAACGAGATCATGGGTATTCACTTACAGAGATCAATTCTATTAAAAAGAAATTTGATGAAAGTGTTGTTGAGTTCATTAGAAGGTTTAATAAACTTTACAATAGTCTTCTAGTGGAGATCAATCGCCCTCCTACTTGTGCAAATTAACTTTTGTAGGGGCATGTGAATTAGATTTTGGGTTTACATTAAGGGAGACAAGATCCACAACCCTTGACTAGATTCAAACTGATGCTTTAGAAATAGAACCAAATCTAATGGCTGCAGGTAAAGCACCAAAGGCACATCCTACCCAAGATAAGGGAAAGGCCAAAGTGGATTCCTCTCAAAGTCAAACATTAGTGGATATGAATAATGTGATTAAAAATTTGTGTAGAAAATTGATTAAACTGGATTTGGAGAGTAAAAATTCTCAAAGGCAAGTACAACAAAATATAAACTTTAATCCCCAATATAGAAGACAACGTTTGCAGATTTTGCAGAATGAAAGAAAAGACCAAGATTAGGTTCAAGCATCACTTTACTTAGAGGCAGATCTTGATGAAATACCAGAAGAGCATTCCAAGGATCATGATGATCATATTTCCACATTGTATGCAGGAGATGAAGATAAACTAGGTGTTGAGGGAGAAGAATATACTGAAACAGATGCCACTTATGATGAAACTGAAATTGATGAATACTGGAAGAAATCACTGATTTTATGTAGGCATAATTGCATAATAAATAGACTTGAGATCAAGAAAAAGATCTAAAATTCAAGGAAATGAAGGTGAGCATTGAGTCCCTGCTCCCCTACAAAAGGCGACTCCACAAGAAGCACAACCTGCAAAATAGTTAAATAAAGGAAAGAAACAACAAAGTACAAATAGAAAAACTCAGATACATCAAGGTGAGTCTTCCCAGGATAAAATTGATAAAATTCCTTTAGAAAAAGTCATTTCCATTCCACAAGAGATTTCAGTGATGAGGAAAAGTGAAGAAGAAACATAAAAGAATACCAAAAAGATCCATGCATTTAGTCTCACTAAAGAATTGGAAAAAATCAAAATTCAGGTGCCTCTCACAGAGTTGGTCAAAACACCAGTTTATAGAAGAGAGATTGTTGAGTTTATCAACTTATCTTAGATTTTGAATATAAATGACACTGTGAATCTACAAGAAGATAAACCAGTAATTTTTTTTGGTCCACATGTGGAGGAGGTAGATTCTTCAACACCTCCTTTCTACATTTCTTTATTCATTCATGACTTCCTCTTTCATAATTTTATGTTTGATTCAGGAGCTTCACACAACCTTATGCCACTATTAGTAATGAAACAATTGAACCTACAAGTTACTCAACCTTACAAAGAATTGTATTCTTTTGATTCAAATAAATTCAAGTGTCTCAGTATCATTAAGGATATGGTGGTGTCATTAGACCAGATCCCAGCTAGAAGCTTAGTAATCGATGTAGTAGTAAAAGATATCCCTACTATATTTGGAATGTTGCTATCTAGGTCACGGGGGGCTAAATTGGGGGGAGTCCTGAAGTTGGATTTTACTTATGCTATCATACCAATTTTTGATGGAGATGAGAGAAGGCTATATAGAGAAACAAGGTTTATTAAAACAATCACAAAGAACAGAGCAAGTTATTCACCTATGTACAGCCAAGAAAAAGATGACTTTTCTTGTTTCATGTTGCATGACAATGCAGAGTTGGCTGAAGATAATCAGAGGCAGCTTACTTGAACATGAGTAAATACAGAGCTGCAAACAGAAGGGGTATGGAAGTGCTTCTTTGATGGAGCCTATTCTAAGGAAGGAAAAGGTGTTGCTCTCCTATTAATTACACCTGGAGCTAACATGATCCCATTTTCTTTCAAATTAGTGTTTGAAGCAACTAACAATGTGGCAGAATATGAATCCTTAAACATTGCTCTTCAAATAACAAAACAAATGGGAGTCTAGTCTATATTTGTTTTTGGAGATTCAGAGTTGATTATAAAGCAAATTAAAAATCATTTTCAGACAAAACACCCTAGGCTTAGGGCATATAGAAATGAAGTGCAGGATCTAGTTGAGAATTTCTTTGAGGCTTTCAACGTACAATTCATTCCAAGAGATGGGAACAGGTTAGCAAACTCTTTTGTTGTGGTTGTCAGTAGCTTTAGGCCTCCTATAAATTGAAGACTGAGATATGAGGTTGAAAGGAGGCACATGACATCTGTTCCAAATAACATAAAAGACTGGCAGGTTTTTGAGGATGATTAGCAGTTTAAGGAATTCTTGACTATGATTGAAGACTTTCAGGGCACCAAAATTGATCAAGATGGAGATGAAGCAACATAAGGTGCATAAGTAAGTGATTTTAAAAATTCTATAGTTAATCAGAAAATTATTCAATTGAAAGATAATATTCTTCCAAGAGGATTGTCCCTCTTGAAAGACCTTTTAATTCTAATGATGTAGTTGTTAGTTCAGAGAAAGTTTCACAGGATGAGCAGATCCAAGATCACAATATTAGAACCCAGAAGGAGCCCAAGTTAGTCAAATTGTTTAAGGGAGTTCCATTTAATTATAAAGACAGATATATTGAGCTTTTCAAGAAGTACACTGATGTTTTTGCTTGGTCCTATGAGGATCTCAAGACATATGATGTGAGCATCATTCAACACATGATTCCCCTGAAAGAAGGGATTAAATAATTTAAGTAGAAACTCAGGAAGATCAATCCTTTTCTTTTACCTTTGATTAAGAAAGAAGATAAGAAGCTTCTTGATGCCAAGATAAGAGTTCCACTCCAATACTCTGACTGGGTGGCCAATTTAGTACCTATAAGGAAGAAAAATGGAGAAATAAGGTTATGTGTGGATTTTATAAATTTGAACAAAGCTTCCTTAAAAGATAACTATCCATTACCTAAAATAGATCATGTGTTGTAGAAGGTAAATGGATCATTCAAAATGTCAATGCTGGATGGGTTCTCTGGGTATAACCAGGTGGATGTTGATAAAGAAGATAAGAAAAAGACTGCATTCACAATTCCTTGGGGAACCTTCATGTATGCTCAAATTCCCTTTGGGTTAATGAATGCAGGTGTAGCACTACAGAGGGCTATGGACATCACATTTGTGGGTGATAAGTTTGTAGTGATATATTTGGATGATATCACTGTTTTCTCTAAGTCATATGAAGAGCATTTGGAACATCTTAAAAATACTTTTGAGAAGTGTAGGAAATTTGGGATTTCTTTGAATCCTAAGAAGTCTATTTTTTGCTCTAGAAGAAGGAAAACTATTGGGACACATTGTTTCAAGATATGGAGTAAAGATAAATCCAGCAAGGGTGCAAGCTATGCAAAAAATACCCTTACCCAAGAGTAAGAAAGACATTCAAATTTTTTTGGGAAAAATAATTTTTTTAAAGAGATTTGTGTCCAATTATGCTAGAATTGTAAAGGAGATTATTAATATGTTGAAGAAGGAAAATGAAGTACATTGGACCAAGGAAGCCAGAGAGTCATTTTCTAGGATCAAAAAAGCATTACAAGTAGCTCTAGTTTTGATTAGCCCTAATTATTAAAATCCCTTTCAAATATTTTCATTTGCATCACTCAATTCAATAAATGTTGTTTTGTTGCAGAAAAATGATGAAGGAAAAGAGAAGCCAGTTGCTTTCTTTAGTAAGGCTCTCAGAGATGCTAAACTCAAATACAATATTCTTGAAAAACAAGTATATGCCTTGGTAAAGGCCCTAAAGGCCTTCAAAACGTATGTGTTACAATCACAAATCATTTCTTATGTGCCAAATGCTATAGTGAAGGATGTCTTAGTCCAGATTGATGTGGAAGGTAAAAGAGCAAAATGGATAGCTAAGATCCAGGAATATGACCTAGACATAAAGCCCACAAAGCTGGTGAAAGGTTAGGGATTGGCAAAGATGTTGACAGAGTCAAATTTTCAAGCATTGGCTATTAACTTGCAAACACCTGTAAATGAGGAAATAATTAAAGAATCAAATCTAGGTATGAAGATCCGATATAATTTTTTTTATGTTCAGAATGGTACAAGCACATAGTTCATTATTTATGTTTTCTTTCTTGTCCCTAGTCATTGGATAGAACAAGATATAGAGCATTAAAAAGCAAGCCACAACCATATGTGATTGTGGAGGGCAGATTGTATTGGAAGGATCCTGTGGGAATTTTATTGCTATGTTTGACAGAAGATGAATCTATAGTGACAATTAAATATTATCATGAGAGGTTATGTGGTGGAAATTACAGTTGGAAGGCTACTGCACACAAAATACTCCAGGCAGGATTTTATTGGTCCACCTTATTTGATGATATATATAAGTTTGACAGAAGTTATCATAAGTGTCATATTTTTGCTGAGAAAAAGAGGTTAGCTCCATTGCCATTGATCCCAGTCTTCATAAAAGAACCATTCAGACAATGGAGGCTAGACTTCATTGGAGAAATTAACCCACCTTCAAGTGGACAACACAAATGGGTTCTTACAACCACTGATTATTTCACCAAGTGGCTAGAAGCTATACCTACTAAAAAGGAAAATGACCAGGTGGTGATGAAGTTTTCAGAGGAAAACATTTTCAGCAGATTTGGGTGCCTTGTCAAAATCATAACTGATAATGCTCAAGTGTTCAGTTCAATTAAGTTTGTTGCTTTTTTTTTTCTTCAGAAGTATAATGTCATTTTATCTCATTCAACAACACATCATCCTTAGGGGAATGGATTGGCTGAATCCACTAACAAAACATTGATGAAAATTCTTAAGAAAACTATTGCAGAGAATCAGAAAGACCAGGATTTGAAATTAAAGTTTGCTCTTTGGGCTGTCTGCGTGACTACAAAAAGGTCTACAGGAAAATCACCTTTCGAGTTAGTGTATGGAACTCAAGCTCTGTTTCCTAGTCAGCTTGTGAAGCCTGTGATTGCAATGATTCAATTGGCAAAAGAAGAACACATTGCTCTAATAAGAAGGATGCATAAGGTTTTGGAGTTGAATGAAAGAGGAGATAAGGTAAGAGATAATTTGATTATGTATCAATAAAAAATGAAGGGTATTTTTGACAGAAAAGCTAAAGAAATTGATTTTAAAGTTGGAGACCTGGTGTTAAAGTGGGATACTAGAAGAGAAGATAAGGGAAAACATGGGAAGTTTGATCCTCTCTGGTATGACCCATTCAGGATTATAGATGTAAGGGAAAATAATAAATTCTTCCTGGAGAATCTTGATGGTGAAACTTTACAGCTGCATGTCAATGGGCAGTACCTCAAACATTACTTCCAATTCTGAATCATGAATACCCTGTCATTGTAGATACTAGAGTGAACTCATTGTACAATTTCCATAGAATTAGATTTGGCAAAGCAATATATGACTCCATGCCCAAGGTGAAGGCACTAATATGTGGTTCTTAGTGCTTCTATGGAAAAAGCATTATCCCCAGGTGGAGCAAGATGTTGTAGCATCCATCATCATTTGAATTTAATTTTTAATATTATCACAAAAAATAAAATAAAATCAAGTATTATGTTTTAAAAATCAAAAGAGAATTTGAAAGTCCGAAGTAATGATTTAATTTATACTATTGGAAACATTCAAATACAATATAAGGTGGGCCCAACCCATCTACTAAAGCTCGAGCGGTATTATGAAATATAAACAAACAATGGCTTAAGAGGTGCACAAAGTGCTCTACGAGGGAACAACAAGCACGAGTTATAACTCAGGCTCAACCCCCGCAGTTGACCATGACATCGATAGGGTTGACTAAGATCTACGGCCTGTGATTGCTGCAGGGGTTCAAGCCTGATGAATATCTCGTACCCTCCCAACCCCCGTGACAGGCCACCTACATCGTTTCACTCCACCTCGTCTCCTCCATGTCATCTGCCACTCTCATTTATTACTGTCCACCTCACCCACTGTACCCTGTCACCTCATCTGCCACTCCATTAATTAGTTACATTAATTACAGGTTTTCCCTTCATTTTTCTTACCATATATATAAAAGAAAAGTAAAACCCCATTGCATTAATATTTTGTTTTTAGTATTGAGCAACCTCGCCTCCAGTGCAACATTTTGATTTAGCAACTATCCCAGCAACTATCCCAACAACTATCCCAGCAACTATCATCAACAACTTTCACCAGCAACTGTCATCTACAAACACCATGGCCAAACAAGTAAGTTTTTCCTCAATCATCCATACGCCATTAATGGACTTCGAATGTGATATTTCTGATACCCTCTGCACAATTAAGCACCTTTCACTATATCAAGAAGTCATTTTGAACCATAAAAAGTCCCCTATATTCATGGCAATGGTTAGGTCAGGTGTTTTAGCAACTTTTGTCCCAAGGGCTCATTTTTTCCCTAAACTCATTCAATGGTTAGCCTCAACAATGTAGCCCAAGAAGTGTTTTGTAATGAATCGGTCAGGGGAGAGTGTTTTCCGAGTAACCTCTCAATTAATTCACCAAGCTTTGAATTACCCTGTATCTGGAACTTACACCATCTTTACTAAAGAATCTTTGGTTTCATATTATGATAACTTGTCCCCCCAGGTGTTTTCTCATGTTACCTCTTTCCTGGCTCCTAAATCAAGTCAATTCTTTCTAGATGGGAATCTGTTCTCTTTAGACATTTTTGGAGTTGATATAATACCTGTCTTGCAAGTAATTTCTAAGATTCTAGAAAAAGAAGACTCGAAGCAGGTTGACAAAGTAGTCTTGGGGTTTTTCTCTTTAATGATGAAGCCAGAGGTAGTGCTAGATATTCCAACATTTTGGGTGGATACTATGAATACCCAATTCATGACTTTGCCTCTTACTGGGTGCTTTAAATTTCCTTCAGTTATTACTTATTTATTTCTGTACTAGAATGCTGAACATTTTATAGGATTGGGACTAAATGTTGTTGACATAAATAAAATGAAGTAGTCAGTGGTATTTTAGACAGACTTGATAAGGGGTGACCCAGGAGATGGTGGTTTATTTGAGTTCACTTATTTATTCCTTCCAATGGCTTATAAGATCTTGAATGGAACCTTGCCCCCAATATTTCTTCATAAAGCTCAAGAATTCCTTCAATTGAGTAAAGATGTGAGGTGTGGAGATTGTTTCATCTTTGAAGAACATGCAAAGATTAGGCTTTATGGAGCCTCTGTCAAGCCATACATGTTACCAAAATTTGTCCCAATGAGGCTTTTTTCTCTTGAATTTATCAGACAGAGCTTAAATGTAGATCATGTCCATTTTTTTCCTATGAAGAAAGGTTATTTCTTTAAATTTCCTAAAGCAGTAGGACCCTTCATTGTGAACACCAGACAGGCTGCCCAAGAGGTCAAGAGATTATTGAATAACATGTGTCTTTTACAGGTGGTTGAGTGGGCTTATGACCCTCATCAAATTATTTCCAAGAGAAGGCTATAGATTTGATATTCAGCCTCTGTGCATGAAAGTAGACCAGAAATATAGAAATTAGCAAATGGAGGTTTGCAGAACACTCAGGGGATAGAGATTGAAACCCCTAGCATTATAGAAAAAGGTGTCAAGAGGGCTAGAGAGGAAGTTATTGATTTGGATGAGGAAGAATCTGAAGCAGCAAAAGGGACTAAGCTTCAGGATGCAATGTCTTCAGCACAACCTGATTTAGTAATTCAATTAGGAGAAACAGAGGGTGCCCCAACTTCCTCATCTTCCAGAGAACCTGTTCATGATCAAGTTTCTTTAATTTAATGTATGTTTGCTTAAATAGCTGAGAGAAACTAGAAAGTGAAGTTAAATATGGAGGCTCAAACTGAGTCTCAAGTTGCTCTTGAACAAACTAGATTGTTATATGATATGGATTTGAAGAAAAGTCAACTTAAAATTGCTTTCTCTCATCTTATTGAAATATCAGTTGGGTCCACTAGTAATTTCAAAATTTTAAATTTGACTGTTGACACTCACAAGCTTTCAATGCTTGACAAGATCAATTTTCACATGCTAACTGGGTAATTGATCGTAAATGATTTACATAAAACAAATGCAATAGTTTTTAACATAGAGAAAATGCTAAATAATGTAACTTAGCAATTGAAGTTGGAAAAAGCCAACTCCAGATATTTGAATGCTCAGGTGGATGAACTAAAGAAAATCATCATAAAAATAGGTGTCAATCCCGATGATCAACCTACCATTCAGAAATTGTTGCAATATACTAAGTCATAGATTGGGGTTTTGAAGAAGAAATTGAATCTACCTACAGGTGAGCATCCCATTGTTGCAGGGATAGCTGAAGTAGAAAATGAAAAGGAAAAGCTTCTACAGGATGTGTTGCAGAAAATTGAAGAAGTTTATTTAATTAAAGAATCTTTGGATAAGCTATAATGACATGTAGACACTCATGTCTGTACAATAGTAATTCCAGCCAACACAAATGATCCAACAACATAGGTTTTACAGTTAGGAACAGAGCTTAAAATGGCTGAGCATGATATAAAGAAAGCAAAAGAGAATTGGAAACAACCTGTAAGCTATTGAATTTGAGTGAAGAAGAAGCAAGAATGGAGAAAGAAAATGCAAAAAAGTACAGGGAAGATCTTCTAAGGGTTGAATATGAAATTAAAAGGCTGAAGGAAAAAATGAAGGGTAATAGGTCCTTAATTCAAGCCAGGGAAATCCTATGGGATGAAATTATTGAGATTATCAAGGGCATATGGGAATTTCTTGTTATTATCTCTGAGGAGAAAAATAATAGTCCGAGACATAGAAGATGAGGTCATGAAAAATAAGCAAAAATATTTAGATAGATCAAAGTTTGCAAAGAGAATGATAGATTTCATTACTTCTAAATCTACTTTAGAATTGAAGGAGCATGACATGCCAAACAGAACATTATGTGGAATAGATTTTAACAAGATGATTGTCAGAAATATTTATAGAAATACTGCTGAGAAGAAGATAAACGAGATAAAGGAAGAAGTTTCCATGTTTAAGATCCTATTTGATAAAAGAGTTAGAACTGGAATTTCCTCTTGCTGGGATCTACAAGGAAACTTGCTTCCATGGAAGACATATGAGACTTTGCTAGGTGAAGAAAGGAGCAAAGTTGATAACACTCATGAAAAGACAACATTATTAAAGGGAGCCACCATCGTGAACTACCTTAACAAAGCTGTTACACAAAAATATCGTCACCATGACTATTTGCAGTTAGTATGGGTCTATCATCACTTATATTGGCCTCCTAAGCAAGTCTCAGACCTTAGCTCTTCATGTCAAGCTTTGCAAATGAGAGAAAGACATTGAAAATCAATAAAACTCTAGTTCCGCACTTTCTCTCACTTTTGCCTGCAGGCCCTCACTTTTTGTTCATATTACCTGCGTATTTGTACGCTTTGTTTGTAAAGGGGTGGGTGCGTACCCCTGTAAAAGTAAAAAAAGCGCAAGTTTATTCTAAAAAACTCACTTTGGGTTAATTCTAGATGTTTCTAGAAGGAATTTTGACGTAGATTGTTCGCTCCAAGGTCGTTCATGCATCCCAAAAGAGAAGGAGATAATCCCTTGATAGGAAGAGCTATCTCTTTGAAGGAGGGCTTTATCCCTTTGAAGGAGGACCTAGTAACTTCCCTCCATTGCACTATAAATTAAGGCATTGGGTCAATTGCTGGAGAGGTTAGAAGTTGAACATTTTGAGGGTAAATGCTGATGGAATTGGGACTTCCTAGTTAAACTTGAGAGGAGAGATCACATACCTTTTGGTTTCATTGGGAAGTGAGTGAAACTTGTCAAAGTAGAGGAGACTTCTTGTCGGACCCTGGGAGGAGCTTGTACAGCATCAAGGCACAGGTTGTAAAGTTCTTCTTTCATTTGAATTAATGCAATCAGATTCATTTTTCTCAACAAATTGTCTTATGTGGTTTGTTTCATAATCTCCTTGATCATTATGATGAATATGCTTTATGATATTGGCTTTTCAGGTGCTATTTAATTTGTTTGCTTGTTTGTGTTTGCAGACTTACACTTCAAGGAAGCTCATTTGGAGCGAGGGAGCGAGGTTTCCACAAACTTGCATTGGACCCAAGGTAGGCCTAAAACACTTGTTTGCCTTTGTTTTTAATTGCATATTTAGAGAAAGATAGTTTTTGATTGGCTTGCTTGTCACTAGATATCTTTAGATACTAGGAAGGTCGATCTTGTCCACAACCTCGACTCATTCCGCGTGACAGGCATAGAGGTAGAAATTGGAGATATTAAGTTTGTAGTAATTGAGTCATTCATAACCAAGGCTACATAACTTCCAAGGCATGGTGAAAGATGGTTCAAAAACAAGGAATTCCACAGTGAATCATGGAAAGTAATACTTAGAGACCCAGGTATGGATGTCTTTATTTTTAGAAAAGGAATTCCCATTTTAGCTCTTAAGAGTAAGTGGAGGAACATGCTTTTGATATTACAAAAATTTATCACCTCTAAAGGGAGATTTGGTTGCATGTATGTCTACCATATCCGTTTAGTGATGAATTTCCTAGAAAATAGAGAAATCAATCTTCCTTTCTTTCTGCTAAATAGTTTAAGAAGGATGGCCTCAAATGTGGAAAAGAAAATAGAGTTCATAGATACAACCATGTATCATCATGGATTGATAAAGGTACTGATTGGTTTTCATTTAAAAGGCATAAGAGATACCTGGGAGAATTTCCTCATTAGAAACCATTTCCAAGAAGTACCAGAGTCACCTAAAGAAGATAATGTTAGAAGAAGCAGAAGAAAGAAGACTGGTATAACTATTAAAGATAGACCTGAGTCTTGATTACCAAAATATGATGAAAAATTAATCTCTAAACAACTGAAAAAAAATCAGGAAGCAAACCAGGGCAAGAGGAAAAATAAGAAAGGAGAAAAAGGTCACAGAGGGGGAAAATGTAAGTAATCCACAACATAGAAGAAGATCTACACTTGGAGGTTTGGTAAAGAAAACATTGTCAAAAGGGACATAGTTTATAAACTTACACAAGGAAACCCTAGAAACATATCCTGTTAGCATCCCTTCTGCACACAGTCCTCAAAATTCTCCTGATCATTATTTTGAAGGTAGCCCAAGCAAAAGATCTCCAGGCATAGACCTAGTGCAGCAAAAAATATATGATTATATAGAATCAATGGAGAAGAGAAGTGCCTCAATGAATCCAGAACCTTCTGTTAATCCACAAGAACCTCTAATTGAATCCCTCAAATGGGAAATTTATGAATTAGAGATATTGAAAAGACATATAAAATAGGAGAATGAAACGTTGAAGGAACAAAATAAATTGGACAAGGCAATTCATGATAATACCATTCTGCATCTAGGACTGTGGTATAACAAAAACAGGAAGTTGAAAAGAAAGAATAAGAGTTTGAACAGAACAATCATTAACCTCAAGTATAGGCTTCTTATGAGGAAACCCAAAATCACAGTCACTTCAAAGAAGAGCAAAAGAAAAAAATTGGATGTACTAGCAGAGGTGTCTGAGCAAATGCTTTAGAGAAGAAGAAATCACATTTTTGGCATATTTAATGAGGACATGCAATGAATTTGTAGTGAGGATATGTTGAACCTCACAATTACCTTCCCCTTAACACTTGTTCTCACCTTTTTCTCTCATTTTCACGTAAGACTATAGATGTAATCAATGATAAATACTAGGTTTTGTCTTAGGAAAGCATTAAAATGATCACCATATTATATTTTCATGTTCTTGGTATTTTTATAGATTATTGCAAATTAGCTACAGAACGAAACCTATTTTGCAGCTAAGTGTGGATTTCGTAGCTACTCTCATGGTTTGGCAAGTTACAGGTGTCAAATGAAGAACTGGGCCACATGGGCGTTTTCAGAACCATATCCACATGGATTCTATGCTATTCACTCGGTCCAGATCAACAGAAAAGTGTACCTAATGTCATGGTCAAAGATGGAGTCAAATACATTATCTAGAAGCAGTAGGACTCTTTATCTACTCTTTCATAGCTAATCAAGAGTCTAACAGTTCTATTGAAGAGTTAATTCGAATTAAGCCACCTATAGCTGATCAAAAGTTAAACAGTTAATTCGAATTAAGCAACTTGTAGTTTAACAGAAGTTAAACAGTCCTATTACAATTTGAATTAAGCCACTTGTAGCAAGTTTTTATCATAAGCAATCATGTTATATTTGAATTAGCCACATGTAGCAAGTTTTTCTCTTAAAACAATTACGTTATTTTCATATAAATATCGGTTGCATGAAACTGAGAAGTAGTTAGAAGCTAGAAGGAATTACAGGGTTTTTGCTGATACTCTATTCAGACTTCATTTTGATCATAATACAAACTTCATTTTGTCAATGGTGGTTTAAAGTGCATCTTTAACTAGCCAACATTTAACCACATTAGTTGCAGAGGGCCCCTGCACTAAAGGAGGTTTTTCACTTGTTGTTTTCAGTTTAATTTCTATTACTCTATTTTCCTTAAGTTTGTTTTCACTAATTTAGAATGATGTTTCATTTCAGTTTGTAACCAATAATTTAAGGATAAAATCACAACTATGCAGCCTTGTTCTTCTAATATATTTTATGGAAAAATGACTGAAGTAATAAGAATACACAGTTGCTTAGTTTCTTACCATTTTGTTACTCATTTTCTTAGCATAGAACTGTCAATTAGTTGTATTAATAGATGTTCTCAAAACCATTTCAAAATGATGATAATTCTAACTTAAATGGTTAAATATCTAATTCATGCATTGATTGAGTTTACTTAGTACATTGTTAGTTTTACATGCTTTTACCTTTTGTTTTATGCTTTCAAATCCTTAGTTGCATCACTTGACATTCCAAAAAATCATTTCAAGGAGATTGATTCCATCATATTCCAAAATTGAATGGTTGAACATTTAAATGAATGCAATTACTGAGTTACTTCTGCATCAATATCACTTCTAGTTTTAAGAATTAGATCCATGGATTAAGACTAATGATAGGATAAGATAGATTCTCTGTTTTCTTATTAGATTCTAACTAGTTAAACAGTTCTTGGTCCATTTTTAGGAGATTAGACTAACTTAGGAACCTTTCCTTTCCTTTAAAATTCATTAGATCCATTTAAATCTCTCATGGATTGTATATTCTTAGACCTCAAAGAATAGAGACCCCAAAACAAACATAAAAATAAAAAACAACAAAGTAAGAGAAAAGTTAAATAAGCACATATAGTGCATCACACTTCATCAGTCTACAAACCTCGATTGTTAATTCATGCAAGCAATTTAGGACACTAAATTGACTAAACATTTTGGTGCAATTGTCGGGGAAGTGTAATTAGGTCCAAAAAAAGATATACGCGTAGAGAAAGAGACTCTAGGGTTAGATACATAGCTAGACGCAAGAGTTCAATTCCTACAACACAACCTACTATTATACCTCCAAATCTCACTCTTGATGTTTGTGATGCTGCACTCATGGCCTAGGGCAACCCATCCTTATAGACCTAATCCAAATACTTAAAAAACAGTATTTTATTCCCTATACACGACATTGCCTTGAGCTAAATGCGTGTGTACACGGGTCTGTGTATACCCAACCCGCGTATATGTCTTAAAACACTTAAAAAAAATTAAATCTCCTTAATTTTGGGTGGAGATCATGGGTTTTACCTGTTGATTACCTATTAGTTCCCGTAGCCCAACTGTTCCCAACGAGTTCCCACCTAAAAAACTACTTTGGGAGAAGTATAAAAAGGGTTTTAATGGGAAGGCCTAAGGAAGAGAGAAGAGAGGGAAAAATCACTCTGCTGAGATTATCCCTGACCAGGTCTGAAGATCCCTGTGCTTCCAACACTTCCCCAATTATAAGAAACCCTTGCTTCCTTGAGTTATGATGTCTTTCCATTAGTTGAGATATCATGGAGTGAGTCATGGAAGGAGTTTGTTGAAGGCTTGAGATTGGACGAATCCGGAGGACGGTTCCGCTTGGAGCCTGTGAAAGGAAGACTCAGGTGAAATCATTCCTTTCTATACTTTAGTTATCTATAATAAAAGAAACACATGCCTTGTCCCTGATATTGATCTTCTTCATGCTTGTGATATCAATGTTATGACTTACATATGAATGGTTGTTTCAATTGTATAACTAAATACTTTTCAATATGCTATGAAGTTGATTTCCTTATGATTCTTGGTCTGTATACTATTGTGCGTTCTTGAATTGATTGTTTTGCAGGTTGAAGGATCAAAAGGAACTCCAAGAGGGTTTGGACCCTGGCTAGATCTTCCCAAACAAAGGACCCCCAGGTGCACCTCCCTTCGTGTAGTTTTTTTATATTAGCATCATGGCTGTGTGGAATGCTTGTTTTTCTTTGTAGATAACCCCCGATCTGCTAGGGTATCAACCCAAGACCCTAGGGGAATTTATCCCTAAACAGAATTGGTGACTCCACTGGGGACAACAGTATTGTTGTTCCTAGTTTGGGTTTATTAAAGCCAATCAAGGCTCAACTGTTTATTTTCTTCTTGTGACTGACTAGTCTGTTCCTGTAGGAACTTGAACTTTAAGTTTTATCAGTTTCTTCAGACCTTTTTTTTGTTTTTCTTGATATCTGTTGTATACGTTGTTTTTCTAGTTTACAGAGGCGTCTGTACAAAAGTTTCCTCAAGTGAACCCACGTATCGTAGGTTTCCTTGGGATGAATAGCGTATACATGCAGTTGTGCATTGACACAATCGCGTATACCCTAAAATTTTCAAAATTTTTCAAATATTTTTGTTTCTGAAGATCTGTCTGCTGGTCTGAGTTTGTCCTGAACAATTACTTTTTTGTGTTAGCCTTTATTTTTACAACAAGTTCATGATTTCAAACTCTCTCCAATTCTGGAAAGTATTGGTGTTGTTTTGTTTTGTTGCAAGCATCATCATTTTTGTTTAAGCACACAAGATTTCTTTTTAGGAATCTTGGTTGTTCTGGTCTTCCAGGGCAGAAAGATTGGTCTCAATCTTTGTGGCAAATCTTGTTTTGGTGATCTTTTCATTTGCGTATCAAAACTGCATCTTTGTGGCCATTTACTTTTCTTGCTTTTTGAAAGATGTTGTTTGATGATTTTGAGAATTATCTTTCTTGATCTCGCGATCATCATCACCAAGCTCTTTTTCACCGCTTTTTGATTGTTAAGAGAATCTTAAAGCACACTTTTTGTTGAGTTTTCACTTGTTTTGTGTTGTTGACTTGCAAAGTGTTTTGTTGCCTATTCTTCAATCATAAAGTTTCAGTCTTAGTTGGAGCACTTTTAAAAAGTCGTTTTTGTTTTTTATTTTGAATAAAACTTATTGAAAACTTGGTTTTTGCTTTCTTTGGCCTTGTTTTGATTTAGTTTCCTTTTTGCGAGTGAAAGTGCATCTTTGTTTGTCTTGAAATTTTCTTTTAGTGTTTGGACGAAAATGAGCATTAGCAACTTATATTCTATCTAAACATATTAAATGGCTAATTAGAATTGATAAACAAGTTACTTTCATTCTTTGATTTAGAGAGTCTTAAGTTTGCATTAGCATGTACTCATTGCATTAGGATAAATTTGTGCATCTTTTAGGGCATCCATAGTTTTGTTAATTTTTGTGAGTGTGCAGCTTGAGTAAAAGAAAAGAAAAGAAAAATTTGTTGATTTCTTAGAAGTTCCTAAGAACTTAGTAGAAATTTCTTTCATCGAAGAAAAAATCAAGTGAATTTGCATATAGTTTGGTTTATTTCTTTTGCATCAAAACACCATCAGTTTCATCTCCGCTTATCCCTTGACTTAAAGAACAACCCATTTAAAAACAAACACTAATTAAAATACACTATAACTTTTTCATAATTGTCAGTTTAGACACACCAACAAGTTTTAGGATATTTTAGGGCCTTGGATTAGGCGTGTGGAGAGAAAAATCTCCAAGGCCATTTAAATTGTCAAACATAGGAGTCTGAATAGTGAGTGCAAATCCAATAGCGTTAGGAAGACCAAGAAAGCTCCGGATTTGGGAGTTAAGCACGAGCGTTTTTGAAGATAAGGAAGAGAGATACCCCCTCTCCTACTTGTCAGATCTTACCTCATGATTGTTCCGCCTAGCTTCTGACATGAGTTGGTAACCTTAGTTGTTTCTCCTAGGGATCTACATAGGTGGCTGCGGAGGGGAATCCTGTGGCACCTGAGGTCGATGTTGTATCACTCTCAACGGTACTATTGGAAGGCACCCTTGCAAAGCTTGGGGGCTTGCACCAGCGTAGGCTATTGTTAGGAGGTCAGTGTAACTCCCTCTGTTACCTTCGCTGGTAGGACTGGGTTGTCATTATCCCAGACTATCTTCAAAAGGCCCCTACTTCATTTTCTTGTATTTTGGTGTCCGGTCCTGATCACCCGGAGTGGAAATATTTGGAAGTTGTTTGAATGGCTGACTTATTTTAGGGATATTTTAGTGAGTGCTCTTTGCTCTTCGTATATAGTTGGCTTTAGGTAGTTTTGTCTAGTCACATTTCGAATTTGTGTTATGAGTGACTGGCTTACCACTCTACCGATCTTGAAAGGCTTATGGTCATTCTTTCAAAAGTTGTGGAGTTGCCTCCTTAAGGGCAAAGGTTTTTATTGTGTATCTCTCTTCCTTGAAAAGTCATTTCTACATTCTTGTAAGGGAAGGGTCTACGAATCAGTTAGATATGGCCAATATTCCTGTGGAAACCAACCAAGGTACCCTTCCAAAAGAAGATCCTAGTGCTTTTCCTTTCTTTGGAAACGTTGGTACTCCCTTAATGGCCACTTTGAATATTCCTGGATTGAATGTTGGACTACCCATTTGGCTGTGGTCCACTCCGAATATTCCTGATTTTCTTGAAGCTTCTCAGATGAATGCTTTATTTCAGGGGCATCACATGGATGCTAATTGTTCATCTTCTTTCAAAGAGAAATCTGGGATTCCTTTTTCTCCTCCTTTTTGTAATAAGAAATATAAAAATAGGAGAAAGAGGAAGTCAAAGAAGAAGAATAATTCTACCCATTCATCTTCACCCTCTTCTAGTCATGTTGGAGATGAGCCTTCAGCCACTGCGAGTCAGGCTGGGGGCACAAGTCTAGTCACTATAAGTCATACTAGCACTTCATCATCAACCTCTGATAGTCATGTCAAAGATCAGTCTTCAGCCGCTGCAAGTCATGTTGGCGGCATAAATCTCGTCACTGCAAGTCATACTAGTAAAGAGTCAAGATCACGTGTAAGTCATGTTCAGGACTCTCCGCAAACCACTGCTAGTCATGTTGGTGGAATGGAGGCTGATAAGAAACCTAGACGTAGAAGTTTTAAACCTAAGTTCCCTTGTAAGATATGTAAGGGAGACCATCTTACTCATTTATGTCGTAGTATTCTAGAGGTACAAGGGATATGGTCTGAGTCTGAAAGTACTTCTACTCCTAGATCTGATATGGTTTCTCATCAATCCCATCAACTATTGGTTGATAATGTGGTAGAGCCAATGTAATTTCTGACCGATTATACTCCTCTTTTGGGGGCTGAAGTGCCTAACAAAAAAGTCTGCTTGATTTCTAGTACAGAGTCTTCTAGTATAGGGGGTATTTCAGTTTCTTTGAATGCTCCCCCTCCAAGTTCTAGGAGTGTTTACTTTGATTTGGATAGTCTTGTTGAGCCGCGTCTTCCTTCCTCTGCACCTTTCCAAATAAAGTTCAGAGTTAATTCCACAAATGTCTATCAATGTATGGTGGATGAAGGATCCTCTTCAAGTATTATATCCTCTTTGACTTGGAAAGATTTTGGTTCCCCAAAGTTGTTGACAGCTCAAAGTTAGTTGTTAGCCTATGATAGAAGACCTGGTGAATCTATGGGTGTTCTTCCTCAATTGCCTATTACTTTAGGTGGGAAGACTTTCTTAATTGATATGATGGTGGTTGATAGCCCTTTAGACTTTAATATGTTACTTGGGTGTGATTATGTCTATGCTATGAATGTTGTGGTGTCTTCGCTCATTCGAGTAATGTGCTTTCCCCATAACAGGAAAATTGTCACTATTGATCAACTTGCATCTAATAATTACCACCCTAATTCGACCTTACTGCAGAATAAACCTTGTTTGTTCCAAGTGTTCAAGTAGACTCTACCCCGCCACGGGTGAATTATGTGGCAACGAATCCTCAATGTTTAATCACTTTTTAAAAGGATCCTTTGATCTATTATTCTCCTTCTTGGGACTTGGTCGCGGTAGTTGACCGAGAGATTCTTCCTATAGGGGCATGGTACCCTTTAATTCCCTCTTTTGATCCTTGTAGTTCTCATGATTTCTCAGAACTTGATTTTCCTTCACAGGAGGAATTCTTTGAAGCCATGAGTTTTGACTACCAAAGGAGTCCTTGGCCTGAGCCCTGCAAGTGGTTTGTCCAGAAGAACTATCATACGTAAGCCACAAGGTTGCGTGGTTCCCTGTACCATATTGTATATATAAGGTACACATTTTCAAGTTTTGTATTCTATAACACATGATTTTATATGAAGTTTATATGTGGGATGTATTAACTTCTTGTCTAGTGTTCCTATTTATGTATACAGAACTTGGAAGATTTCTCCTTTGGAAATTTTTATGGTTGGTCCATTCTGACAAGTATTGGTTCTCGAAACTGGCATGTAGATTAGGTATTTCCACCTGCATTGTGCACTGATCAGTTTCCTTTCCCATTTTGGCCTTAGGATCGACCCCACCAAGTTATGGTGCAGAAAATTCTGATTGCTTAGAAGTATCATGACTTGTGTGGTAGAGCCTATCTTATCATGGGTGCCCTAGTTAGTACCTTGTTGTCACTTGGCACTCATGCCGATTTTTTTCCCCTAGGCTCGGGAGTCCTCTTTAGTCCCACCATGACTTGTGTGATTAAGACTCATTCCTCTTTGCTTCTTCACTTCGTTATGGCCTTAAGCCCTAGAGGCTCCTTTGTGTCGAGTTATACTACTGCATTGCATTTTGACCATTTGCACCTTTTGGCATTGAGCCGGCTTCACTTGAACTCATGTTTAAGCAACTTTTGACCATGACAACTGCAAAATCAAACTTGCATTCCCTTGACTTCTGTAACTTGACACACCTTGACCCGTGGAAGGAACACACCTTTGAGTGTCTTTGACCAGTTTTCACCTCCCTGCATTGAGCATAAGATTATTCCAATCCTTGGAACTACATTGTCTGTTTCACCGACACTCATTCTTTCCACTGTACTATAGCATTCTTTTATTCTTTTTCCAGCTTGAAGGAAAAGACAAAAAAATTATATATTCCAAAAAGAGCGGGAACGAGACAATATTTCCACTTATTTTTGGAAGCTAGAGTCAGTCGTGTCACCCTTGAACAAAGCACTCAAAACAAAGTCTCCTCCATTTGGGTGGGATTTAGTTTGACTTAGGTATGCTTTAACCTTGTTATTGAGTCAGTTCTCTCCTGATTGGTTATCTCTTCCAATCATATGGAGGGTTCATTCGTGCCTCATGCATGATGAACTTATACAAAGTCATCATATGTTGCCACATAGTCACATTGAGTCGTGCTTTTGTTCAAGGGAAGTTAGCCTGAGTCACCCTCTCTGTGGTGTCTCTTGACTCATTTTTTAGTGGGCCATCCCTGGTTGTTAGTGTCTTGTCTATCATCACATCAATTATATTAGTCCTTTACTTGTACTGGTTTGAGAAGGTCTCCATTGACTTCGTGTTGGCGGGTCTTGTCCTTATCAATGACGCAACCTAGAGTTGCAACCTGGCCCTATTTTCATTATTGATAGGTCACCTTGTGCTCAGCATCGATCAATATCATGGGTCTTTGACTGAGTGGTTCCCCTTCTGTTCGACATCATATTACACTATCACACATTGGGATTCATGTAGTACCTTGGTTTCCATTTGACCCTATTGGAGGATACCTCGCCTCTATGTGAGCTTTCATTATTGGTTGGTTCAGAGGGTTTCTATCGTGCACTAGCCACATCTTGTGTACACCGGAAACGTGCTTCGGTTGGGTCACTACATCTTTTTTCGTCTGATTCCTTCCACATTATTGGCCTAGAGGTTACACTCATGCTAGATTGATGAAGGATGCCTTAATGCCTTCCTTCTAGTGGATCTTTCCCTATCTACTATGACTCATTGCTCTGGAGCAAAGATCTAGAGTCCATTCAGTAGTACCTTGGGGTTTGCATTCATTAGTGGCATATCCTTCGCTATCGATAGTGGGAAACCATCATTGTCTCCTAATTGATAGATTCTTACAGGTGTTTGACTCTAGCTCATCTATTCACACTTGTTAGATTGTACTGGGTACCTTGACACTCATTATCATTATCGGTGAGTAGTCTCACATTTGTTAATAGTATACATCAATGATTGATAATCAAATGATTTCTCACATGGTTGACTTCAGATCATTTATTCCCATGGTGTAGAAATGTATCACAGCAGTTGGTGAAGACCTCAAGTTGCATCAACATTCATTGGTTCACTTGACAGTTGCTCTTGTTGCTGCTAGTTGATACCACTCCCCCTTATATGTTGCAGTTATTCATGGCGACATTCTATATGCTGGCACCTGAGTTTGCAGTGTAGTACCATCTTACTCCATCATGTTCATTTGGTACTTTTGGGATCAGTCTTTGATATCAGTGATCCACTTCATTCTTCAACATCATTGACATTCTTATATGTGATATTCAGAATGTACTTGTTCGATCGTGATCAGAGGATCCATTATGTATTTTCAGACTTTTATACTTGTATACTTAGTGGATATGGTTGTACTTGATATGTGGGCATGCTTTATTTTCTATGAGCATGGATATGCCTGCCTTAGATATTATTTCTTTCTGATCTCCTTTTGTGGCTTGGTAGGTTGAACTCTGGTGAAGTCCTTCTCAGTTTTTGACAGGTTTCATTTCCATGCACTTACTTAATACATTTCAGCCATCATGTACCCCTTCTGACCTTATATATTGGGGGCATATGTTATAGCTCCAAATCTCACTCTTGATCTTTGTGATGCTGCACTCATGGCCTAGGGCAACACCTCCTTCTAGACCTGGTCCAAATACTTAAAAAATAGTGTTTTATTCCCTATACGCGACATTGCCTTGAGCTAAACGCGTGTGTATGCGGGTCTGTGTATACCCAACCCGTGTATATGTCTTAAAACACTTAAAAAAAAATTAAATCTCCTTAATTTTGGGTGGAGATCACGGGTTTTACCTATTGATTACCTATTAGTGCCCGTGGCCAACCTGTTCCCAACAAATTCCCACCTAAAAAACTACTTTGGGAGAAGTATAAAAAGGCTTCAATGGGAAGGCCTAAGGAAGAGAGAAGAGAGAGAAAAATCACTCTGCTGAGATTATCCCTGACTAGGTCTAAAGATCCTCGTGCTTCCAACACTTCCCCCATTAGAAGAAACCCTTGTTTCCTTGAGTTATGATGTCTTTCCATTAGTTGAGATATCTTGGAGTGTGTCATGGAAGGAGTTTGTTGAAGGCTTGAGATTAGGCGAATCCGGAGGATGGATCTGCTTGGAGCCTACGAAAGGAAGACTCAGGTAAAATCATTCCTTTCTTTACTTTAGTTATCTATAATAAAAGAAACACTTGACTTGTTCCTGATATTATCTTCTTCATGCTTGTGATATCAATGTTATGATTTACATATGAACGGTTGTTTCAATTGTATAACTAACTAGTTTTCAATATGCTATGAAGTTGATTTTCTTATGATGCTTGGTCCATATACTACTGTGCTTTCTTGAATTGATTGTTTTGTAGATTGAAGGATCGAAAAGAACTCCAAGAGGGTTTGGACCCTGGCTGGATCTTCCCAAACAAAGGACCCCCAGGTGCACCTCTCTCTGTGTAGTTTTTTTATATTAGCATCATGGCTGTGTGGAATGCTTGTTTTTCTTTGTAGATAACCCCCGATCTGCTAGGGTATCAACCCAAGACCCTAGGGGAATTTATCCCTAAACACCTACTCCACCAAGACTAAGAAGAGATACACCTCCATCTCAAACTCATATTCATAGCCATAGACCTCTTGAAGTCTAAGGTAAGAAATTCAATCAAGAGGATCTCCTACTTCATCCACTAAGATAATCCTAGTGGAAGAAAATCTTTGATCTCCAATAGAAAGAGTAGCCTTTTTCACCTCTATAGAAGAGCATATTTTAGTTGAAGAATTAAGAATACCTAGTGGAGAAGAAGAAGTAGAACCTTTCTTCCACATACCATTGATAGAGGAACTAGAGGAAGAGCAATTAACCTTGCATGTTGATTCTTATATTAACTTTGAAGAAACTATAATGGCAGAAGAAGGAGATGAAGGAGAATTTTCATTATTTGGAGGAGGAGGTTGAGGAAATAATGGAAAAGGCAAAGGAAATAATGGAAGAGGTAGAGGAAATAGGGAATTTGATAATTCTTTTGGATTCCCTATAGTTGATGAAGAAACAAATGCCACAATGAAAACTATCTCACCTTCCGCCCTCCCAAATTTTCATGGATTAAAAGTGAAGATCCCAAAACCTTCTTATTTGAATTTGAAGTCTTGTGCAGAACTTATGATTATTTACAAGAATCTGAAAAACTCAAATTGTTTCCTTCAACATTGGAAGGAGCTGCTTTAAAATGGTTCACGGGATTGGTCACTCAGTCTATTAGAACATGGAATGACATGAAGAAAGTGTTTTTGAACAGGTATTTGGATTATTGCATTCCTGTCAATCACAAAGATTAAATGTTCAAAATGATGCAAAGAGAGGATGAAAATTTGGAGGATTTAATTGAAAGATTCAACTATAACTTAAAAAGAGAATAAATGGATAACTTAGATCAAGATACTTTAAAAGCTCTTTTATTAAAAGGCATTAGAGATGAGTGGATAGATATCCTTAACATGATGGGGAAGGGAGATATCTCCCAACTCCCATTAAGTGACATTGGAGAATTATGTGTTCATCTCTCAAGAGGAAAGTCCAAAACTGGGAAAGGTCCAAGAGATCCTTCTCTTGTTAGAGTGAATAAATCTGTAATTGGATCGGTGAGTAGGGCAGAAATTGGAAACATGCTTGATGAATTTAAAACAGATATTCTACGGAGCCTTAGTGAACAGATAGACACCCTTAAGTTACAAAACAAGTAGAATGCCGAGACTGATGCTTTAGCTATTTTATGTCCTAAATGCAGAAAGAAGCATGCTTTAAGAGAATTCCCTTTGGATGCAACAATGATAGAGACTAGTGTGATTTTTTTAGAAAACCATCAGACCAAAAGTTTTCCTTCAATTCCTAGTCTTAAGGTTGTTTTTCAAGAGGAAAAAATTTCAAATATAATAGAATCTCTTTGCTTTGTCTCTATAAGACCGTGGTAGGGGCAACAAAACTAGGGTTTTAACAGCCAAATGTATATGTAGCCCCCTCCAAATTGGAATTCTTGGAAGCAACCTTGGCCTCAATCTCAATCTCAAACTCAACTTTAGGCCCAAGGAATGCAAAATCCTTATGGAAGATTCTCTCATACTATCAATATCCTCCATCATATCCAAACTATCCTCCCCAACAAATTCCTCAACAAAATCAACAACCCCAAACTCAAAACCAAAAACCTCAACTTTCATTGCCATTTCCACAAAGACCAAATCAATTACTTGCCCAACCATTACCAAACCCCAACAAAAAAAATCCTCAGAATACATATATGGTACAAGGACAACAATTTCCAAATTATATGATTGCTCCATTAGATCTTAATGATGTCCAACTGAGATATAGTAGGATATTAGAAAAGAAAAAGCTTTCTGTAATTATGCAAGAACAAGACAATTCTGAGGAAGATTCTCTACAGCTAAATACAAGTTTTGAAGGAACATCTCCTTAAAACCAAAATATTGAAAATGAAAAACAGAAAGAACCAATAAACTCAACTCCTATCATAGGGCAACAACCAGTATCCACTTCTACACCTCCTTTTCCAGAAAGGTTACAAGTTGATAGCGGGGTAGAAAAGCATATTATGTTGCCTAATTATGATTTTCTAGATGAATTGAAAAATGCATGTATCAAAATCCCTTTGTTACAAGCCAGTAAGGAGATCCCAATTCTAGCTAAAACAGTAAAGTATGAAGAAACCAGGAAGAAAAACAAAAGAAGTAAAAAGAATTCAACTAGCAGGGAAAATAGCAGACATAATGATGGGAAAAATTGCCATACAAAAATTTGTAGATCCAAGAAGTCCAGTTGTAAAAACACATATCAATGGAGTTGAAATTCTGAATACACTAATTGATTTAGGAGAAGCAATAAACATCATGAGCAAAAAAGCCATGGAACAACTCAAACTTCCCAATCTTCTTTATACACCTACATTACTACAATTGGCAGATAGATCTGTAATCAAACTAGATGCCGTGTTAGAAGATATTTTAGTGTCCTTGGACTCTGTTATCACTTAAGAATTCTAATACCAAAATGTATCACATTAGTTTATGGTAAAAGTCGGTGCTAGTCTAAGTTTGATGTTTGTTTGCCTTAGAGTCTGAGTCTTAGGAGCCTTGAGTCAAATATGCATTCTTATTCATCACTGGACATTCTCATTCATCACCGGTCTCATAACCATGTGCCAGTTTTGTTTAAAAGTTACTATGTGCCATAAATCCCTTTAGGCGATTTCGTAGCACATGTAACCATTTTGAAGTGTTTTCGTAGCGCAATAGTTTTAGGTGATTTCGCAACGCGATATGTTTTAGGTGATTTCGTAGTGCATAATTCAAAATTTACATTGACTGCGCTACGAAATGGGGGATTCTTTCATTCTGCAGTGAATCTTTCCTAACTGTCAAATCTATCAAGTTAAGTTACAGTTGTGTCATTCATTGTCAGTTTATGCACTCCACATATCATATCCAACCGCTTATCTCCATCATTGCATCCACTAGGTACATTGATACACACGGACTGCAAGTTCTAAGAAAGGCCAGGTATGCACAGTATTAATGATGATTGTATTCGTTGCATGAGAAATGAGTATGCAAGATTTCAATTTGAAAACATTGTTATCAAGAGAGGCAGCTATCAAGCGAGGTAGTCATTCAAGCGAGGCAGAGATTGAAGTTTGAGCAGTGCTAGCATTTCCAACCTCCATTACACTGAACCTTCATGGAGGGATCGGCAGAAAGAAAAGATCACAGATCAGGCAAATGTTTGAGAAACAAGCCTGAAGGTTTAGACATAACCTTCAATAATAGAGAAGTCAAGCATGCATTCAAACAAGCCGGGTGTTGGAAGTTTTGCAAGAAACTCTAGGGAGGTCATGCACAAGTTACCAAGGAATTTTCCCTGAATTTCACAAGACTAAACTCAAAGGTTGGTATGTTGGAATTACAAGTCTCACCAGACATGATATCCACAGTTACGGAGATTCCAAGGGGGTAAGAAAGTTGGTTTAAGAATTTCAAATTTGATATGAACCCATGCAAAGAGTTTCTAAAGCAGGAATTCATTAACTCAGACTTAAACAAGTCTGTTCCTAGAAGTTATGTCAAAGAGTCATATGCCAATCTGCTTACTTGTATACAGAAGTACCTTACCTATGAAGGGAGATACAATAAAGTATATTCATACAATTTTAAACTTCTGTTGCATTTCATAGGAAAGGCATCTATTGATCTAGCTTTTTACTTATTCCGTAGCTTAAGTAAATTGTGTGATAAGGTACAACTAAAGAAAGAAGCCTGTGAGACTTCATTGTTCCACCATGGCTTGGTTAAATTGATAGTTCTACATGAACTCCAGAGGGTAGGTAGGGACTGGCACACATTACTATTCATGTCTGGTTTAAAGAACGAGACCGGTCTCAGCCCTCAAGCTACAAAAGATCTTCCAACACAACTGGTCATCAGACAGAAACAAGATCTAAGAGGTTTTCAAAGTTGAAGGCAAGGAAACAAGTAAGAGAGTCCACCAAGCCACTGACTGTTCAGGATACACCCCAACAGTCTCTTACAGAGAAAACTCAGGTTAAAGCAAGTGCACATGAATCAAGCACAGGTGAAGGAGTTCAAAGAAGAAGGACTAGGAGCCAGGTAGCTAAGGAAAAGGGTAAGTCAGTGATTATTGAAGAAAGCCCTGTTTGAAAGGGAGACTTAAATGAATTAGTGCAAGCCATTGACATTGAAGAGTCTCCACTAGTGCAAGAAGATTTGATAGAGTCAGGAAAAGGCAAGGCTAAGAGAGTCAAAGCCTCAAAGAAACTTAAGTTTGATGATTAGGTTGATCAATTTGTATTCAAGCCCAGGAGACCCATAACAAGGAGGTTTAAACAAATACAGGAGGTACCGCCAAGTGCAGATGAAATAGGGGAGGTGACACGGCCTCATGAAAGAAAGGATAAAGGCAAAACAGTTGCCATTCAAGAAGAAGATAGTGTGGAAGACTTGAAAAAGAAATTAGAATTAACCAACTTTGAAATTGCTAGACTGAAGAAAGTTGCCAGGAAATTTGCAATTAAGGAGGCTTATTTTAACCAAATGCAAGCTCGGTGGGAGGACCAAACATTTCAAATTCCTGAGGTAGTTGATTTTAGTGTTCAATTCTGTAGCTGGACTGTTCCTGCAATAAAGGAAGCTCAATTTATCAGAAAGGTCAATACAAACCTCAGATCTGGGATTAAGGTCATGAAGAAACAAATTGAAGACTTAAAGATACAGTTAAGCCAGCTGAAAGAATCTCCTTAAAGAAATATCAAGTAAGGCTATGTTTCAAATTTTGATGTTTTTCTTGGTATAATCTTTCTTGAAGAATCATACATTGCCATTTAGTTTTGAAAGGCCTTGGAGAAATTGAAAGAATGTTTAAGTAGCAAAAGGCTAAAAACAACAAAATTTTGGTTGAGTTAGTCTGAGAAAACTGTGTTTTTTTGGAATAATACAACAGTTTTGTAGCGCGCTACAAAACTGCTGAAGATGATGACTAACGCTCAGCAGTTTCGTAGCGTGCTACGAAACTATTGAAGCTACACAATCTAATCTCAGCCAACAGATTTTGAAATACAAGCAGAAACTTTGAAAAGGGAGTATCTTCAAGGGATCATCTAAAGTTATCAACTTTCAACAAGACCAAGACAGGTGGAGGAAACATGTATTCGAATCCAACTCTAAACTTTTCGTCATAAAGTGAGCACATTTACTACAGTCCAAGATATGTCAGACAACTTGGAAAAGCTTTTGCCTTCACACATAAAAGAGGTTGACAACACATCAAGGATGTGGCAATCTGATATATATATTGGATAATCAAAGATGAAGGGCATGGTTCTTTGGATTCGAACATTTTTGAGGCAAACCAAAGGTTGATAAACAGGGGTAGTTTCCTATGTTTCAAGGTAAATGGAGAAGATGTGACATTGAAGACCAATATGGAGTTTTAAACATCCATCACAGCCAAACTAAAAAGGGACCACATGTCAAAGAACAAGGATGATTGTAATTAAGGCTATTATTAGCATAATATGGAGTTGGACTCCTATTTGATTTAGATTTCTTGAAAGTCTAGTTGCAGTTTATTACATTTAATAGGTAGTTAAAAGTTGAATAGGTGTCATTAGAAGTAGAATTCGAGTTCCCCTCATGCTTGAGGAGGAATGTCAGTTAAGTAGAAGAGCTCTATATATAGAAGAAAGAGCAACGTAATATGGGTTGGAAATTTATGTGAAAAAGCTCTGATATTTGGCCTATGTAAAGACTCTGTTTTTCTGGTAATACAATACTAGCTTATGCTTCTCAAGAATCATATAGACTTCAATGTATGAGTTTCTTTTGCTGTCTTTTCATGATTATCTACAGTGTTATGAGTATTTGATTACCTAGAAATCACTTGTAGTGTTCTAATTTCCTTCATATACTCATTGTCTGTCTTCTTTGTGTTTGGTGTGTTCTACCTATATTGAAATCTGAATGCCTTGACTTTTATGCAAAGCCAATCCTATTGTTAATACTAGATCACATGTGACTCCATAAGCCCAATGGATACCTGTTAATTTTGTTTCCACCAATTTCATTTCTATTTGTTTCACAAAGAGTTAGCCATCTTGATCATAATCACAAACTTTTAATCCCTTGAGAGAGCCCTCTTAGGCTAAGGAGGCTAAGCCTTAGCTAAAAGATTGGTTTGAAATAGTTACTTGAAGCCTGGTCCACAGCCTTCCAGGGCCTGATTTTGAGATAACAGACTCTTGGGAGTACCCTATTGATTTTATGATCCTAACTGCAACGAGAAATGTAGGAGGACATCCACTTATATTAGGGAGACCTTGGCTGGCTATAGCTGATGCTTTCGTTAGATGTAGATCTGGTGATATGTATATCTCTGATGGTAATTCAACTAAGAAATTCACTCTATATCCTCTAGCAAGAACAATCATAGAGATAGATGACAAAGAACGGATTGATGATGAAAATGATATTCAACCTCTCTTTACTATCTCAACCATTAGTAAAGATAGTAAAATTGTAAATACAATGGAAAATTTTGAATCAAATCCAGAATATGAACATGATCAATTTCAAGAAAAATCCAATATTGAATGTTTATCATCTAGGCAAATGTTTCTTTATTCTATGGAAAAATTTGGTAGCTCTACAGTTGAAATCTTTCTAGGGAAAACATTGAACATAAAAAATAACTTGGAAAACTTACAAGAAGAAAAGCTAATCAAAACGTTACAACAACATTATTTCGCAAATGCATGGGAACACAATGACATGAAAGGACTTAGTCCTAAGACTTGTATACATCACATCGACATTGAGGAAAATTCTAAACCTATCAGACAACCTCAAAGAAGGATGAATCCAAATATTCGGGAAATTGTGAAAGAAGAGTTGCAAAAATAGCTGAATGTAAACTTCATTCACCCAATTTCAGACAGCCAGTGGGTTTCTCCTCTATCTAATTGTGCCTAAAAAGAATGGTAAATGGAGGGTATGTATTGATTATCAAGAATTGAATAAAGCTACCCTGAAAGATACTTTTCCTTTTCCCTTTATAGATCAAGTGTTATATACATTAGCAGGAAAGAAGTATTTCTCATTTTTGGATGGTTTTAGTGGTTACAATAAAATTCTCGTAGCACTTGAAGACCAAGAAAAAATCACATTCTACTACCCATGGGGAACTTATTCCTACCAAGTACTCCCTTTTGGATTGTGCAATGCACTTGCAACATTCCAAAGAGCAGTACTAGGGATTTTTTCTGATCTAATACATGATTGTGTAGAGATGTATATGGATGAATTTATAGTTTATGGGAATACATTTGAAGAAGCTTTAGAAAATTTGGCAAAAGTTCTTAAAATATGTAAGGAAGAAAACCTTTCACTAAGCCATGAAAAATGTTTTATGATGTTTACAGAAGGGACTGTTTTAGGACATCACATTTCAGGAGATGGAATTAAGGTTGATAAATCTAAAGTTGAAGTCATTTCTAAATTATCAATTCCAAGTTGTCAAAATTATGTTAGAAGTTTTCTAGGATTCACAAGATATTATAGAAGGTTTATAGAAAATTTCACTAAACTAGCATCCCCACTCTTCAAATTACTCACCAAATATTGTGAATTCAATTGTAATCTTGATTGCCAGTTCACATTTGAGACCTTAAAAGCAAAAATTTCTAAGGCACCCATCTTAAGAGGTCCAAATTGGAAACTAACTTTTCACATTTCAACAAATGCTTTAGATACAACTCTGGGAGCTGTATTAGGACAAAAAGATTTGATCCCATATGCCATCTATTACACAAGCAAGAATTTTACCCCCACTGAGTTAAATTACACTGTAACTAAAAAGGAATTCTTAGTTGTTGTTCATGCCATCAACAAGTTTAGACATTACATAACATGCTATGAAACCTTTGTTAATACAAATCACTCTGCAATTAGGCACTTTATGAATAGATAAAAAAAACATAAAAAAATATGAATTTATTATATAATATAAAACAAAACGTAATATATTATAATATATATTTTAGTATATAGTATATATAATATATATATATATATATATTATATTATATATTATTATATATATATATTAAAATGTGTAAGTCTGAAAACCAATTGGTGATTGGCTTACTTATACAGGAAATACATGGTGAAAATAAGACATTTCTAACATCATATATTTCCTATTTTCTTTCTATAATAAGTAGTGACATAAAGCTACATTCATTTTCAGTTCCTAATCTGCAAATTCATTTCATTTCATTTCATCTCACTTCACTTTCATTCCCTTTCACTGTTATATTCCATTTTCATTTCATTATATTCCATTCTCATTTCATTTCACATTCATGTTCCATAGCCATACTTCATCTTGATCATGTTCCGCAACTAATTCCATTCCGTAGCTAATTTGATTCTGCAACCATATCTCATTTCGAAACTCTGTTCCAAACAAATGATGATTGTAGGAAATTAAAGAATCTTGTTTTTGAAGACCAATATCCTAAAAAGGGTATCTGTGGATCAACATCCAAGAAAACAACAAAAGAAAAGGTTAAGTTCTAAGAGGTAAAGTGCAAAAATTTATTTTAAATAGAAAGGTTAGAACATAAAGCATGTATAGTATGGGCATTCATATGTTTCCTTGATGAATCATCATTTGATTTGATTGCAATCTCCATCGTACTGCATATTCACCACATCCTCCATATTTTGTCACATAACGGTCCATAATTAACTCCGGTCCATAATTAACTCCTCATTGCTTCTAACGGTCATGACTACGACACATAGTTAGTTTTACATGCTTTTACCTTTTCTTTTATGCTTTAAGGTCCTTACTTAGTTGCATCACTTGACACTCCAAAAAATATTTTCAAGGAGATTGATTCCATCATATTCCAAAATTAAATGGTTGAATGTTTAAATGAATGCAATTATTGAGTTACCTTTTGCATCAAAATCACTTCTGGTTTTAAGAATTAGATCCATGGATTAGTACTAATGATAGGATAAGATAGATGCTCTATTTTCTTATTAGATTCTAACTAGTTAAAGAGTTCTTGGTCAATTTTTAGGAGATTAGACTAACTTAGGAACCTTTCCTTTCCTTTAAAATTCATTAGATCCATTTAAATGTCTCATAGATTGTATATTCTTAGACCTCAAAGAATAGATACCCCCAAAACAAACATAAAAATCCAAAACAAAAAAGTAAGAGAAAAGTTAAATAAGCACATATGGTGCATCACACTTAATCAGTCTACAAACCTCGGTTGTTAATTCATGCAAGCATTTTAGGACACTAAATTCACTAAAAATTTTTGCACCATTGCCGGGGAAGTGTATAGAGAAAGAGACTTCATCTCTTACATCCAAAAAAAAGGATATGCATAGAGAAAGAGACTCTAGGGGTAGATTCATAGCTAGAGGCAAGAGTTCAATTCCTACAACACCACCTACTCAACTAAGACTAACAAGAGATAGACCTCCATCTCAAACTCACATTCATAGCCATAGACCTCCTGAAGTTCGAAGGTAAGAAATTCAATCAAGAGGATCTCCTACTTCATCCACTGAGGTAGTCTTAGAGGAAGAAAATCGTGGATCTCTAATAGAAGGAGTAGCCTTTTTCACCTCTCCAAGAGAACGTATTTTAGTTGAAGAATTAAGAATACCTACTGGAGAAGAAGAAGTATAACCTTTCTTCCACATACCATTGATAGATGAACTAGAGGAAGAGCAATTAACCTTGCAGGTTGAATCTTATATTAACTCCGAAGAAACTACAATGGAAAAAGAAGGAGAGGAAGGAGAATTTTCATTGTTTGGAGGAGGAGGAGGTAGAGGAAGAGGTAGAGGAAATAATGGAGAAGGCAAAGGAAATAATGGAAGAGGTAGAGGAAATAGGATTTTCGATAGTTGATAAAGAAACATATGCCACAATGAAAAATATCTTACCTTATTCCCTCCCAAATTTTCATGGATTAAAAAGCTAAGATCCTAAAACCTTCTTATTTGAATTTGAAGTCTTGTGCAAAACTTACGATTATTTACAAGACTCTCAAAAAATCAAATTGTTTTCTTCAACATTTAAAGGAGCTGCTTTAAAATGGTTCATGGGATTAGTCACTCAGTCTATTAGAACATGGAATGACATGAAGAAAGTGTTTTTGGATAGGTGTTTGGATTATTGCATGCCTATCAATCACAAAGATGAAGTGTTATAAATGATGCAAAGAGAGGATGAAAATTTTGAGGTTTTAATTGAAAGATTCAACTATAACTTAAAAAGAGCAAAAATGGATAACTTAGATCAAGATACTTTAAAATCTCTTTTATTAAAAGCCATTAGAGATGAGTGGATAGATATCCTTAACATGATGGGGAAGAGAGATATCTCTCAACTCCCATTAAGTGACATTGGAGAATTATGTGTTCATCTCTCGAGAGGAAAGTCCAAAACTGGGAAAGGTCCAAGAGATCCTTCTCTCGTTAGAGTGAATAAATCTACAACTGGACAAGTGAGTAGGGCAGAAGTTGGAAACATGCTTGATGAGTTTAAAGTGGATATTCTAGGGAGCCTTAGTGAATATATAAACACCCTTAAGTTACAAAACAAGCAGAAAGCTGATACTGATGCTTTAGCTATTTTCTGTCCTAAATGTAGAAAGAAGCACGCTTTAAGAGAATTCCCTTTGGATGCAAAAATCATAGATACTTGTGTGGTTTGTTCATAAAACCATGAGACCAAAAGTTGTCCTTCAATAACTGGTCTTAAGGCTAATTTTCAAGAGGAAACAATTGCAAATCCAATAGAATCTCTTTGCTTTGTCTCTAGAATACGTTGGCAGGGGCAACAAAACTAGGGTTTTAACAACCAAATGTATATGCAACCCCCTCCAAATTGGAATTCTTGGCAGAAACCTTGGCCTCAATATTAATCTCAAACTCAACCTTGGGCTCAAGGAATGCAAAATCCTTATGGAATATTATCTCCATACTATCAATATCCTCCATCATATCCAAACTATCCTACCCAAGAAATTCCTCAACAAAATCAACAACCCCAACTCAAAACCAAAACCCTCAACTTTCACTGCCATTTCCACAGAGACCAAATCAGTTACCTACCCAACCATTACCAAACCCCAACAATAAAAATCCTCAGAATACCTATATGGTGGAAGGACGACAATTTCCAACTTATATGATCACTCCATTAGATCTCAATGATGTCCAACTGAGATCTGGTAGAATATTAGAAAAAAAAAAGCCTTCTGTAGTTATTCAAGAACATGACAATTCTGAGGAAGATTCTCTACAACTAAATAAAAGTTTTGAAGGAACATCTCCTAAAAACTAGAATACTGAAAATGAAAAACAGAAAGAACTAATAAACTCAACTCCTATCATGAAGCAACAACCAATATCCACTTCTACACCTCCTTTTCCAGAAAGGTTACAAGTGGATAGAGGGGTAGAAAAGCATATTATGTTGCCTAATTATGGTTTTCTAGATGAATTGAAAAATGTATGTATCAAAATCCCTTTGTTACAAGCCACTAAGGAGATTTCAATTCTATCTAAAACAATAAAGGAGTTGAGTATGAAGAAACCAGGAAGAAAAAAAAAAAGAAGTAAAAAAAATTCAACTAGTAGGAAAAATAGCAGACATAATGATGGGAAAAATTGCCATACAAAAATATGTAGATCCAAGAAGTCCAGTTATAAAAACACATACCAATGGAGTTGAAATTCTGAATACACTGATTGATTTAGGAGCAACAATAAACATTATGAACAAAAAAACCATGGAACAACTCAAAATTCGCAATCTTCTTTACTCACCTACATTACTACAATTGGCAGATAAATTTCTAATCAAACCAGATGGTGTGTTGGAAGATATTTTCATGTCCTTGGACTTTTGGGAGTACCATGTTGATTTATGATCCTAACCGCAAAGAGAAATGTAGGAGGACATCCACTTATATTAGGGAGACCTTGGCTAGCTACAACTAATGGTTTCATTAGCTGTAGAACTGGTGATATGTATATCTCTCATGGTAATTCAACTAAGACATTCACTCTCTATCCTCCAACAGGAACAATCATAGAGATAGATGACAAAGAATGTATTGATGATGAAAATGATATTCAACCTCTCTTTACTATCTCAACCATTAGTGAAGATAGCCAAATCTTAAATACAATGGAAAATTTTGAATCATCTCCAGAATATGAACATGATCAATTTCAAGAAAAATCCAATATTGAATATTTATCATCTAGGCAGATGTCTCTTTATTCTATGGAAGAATTTGGTAGCTCTACAGTTGAAATCTTTCCAGGGAAAACATTGAACATAAACAATAACTTGGAAAAATGACAACAAGAAACACTAATCAAAACTTTACAACAACATTCTTTTGCATATGCATGGGAATACACTGACATGAAAGGAATTAGTCCTAAGACCTGTATACATCACACCTACATTGAGGAAAATTCTAAACCTATCAGACAACCTCAAAGAAGGATGAATCCAAATCTTAGGGAAATTGTGAAAGAAGAGTTGCAAAAATTGCTGAATGTAAACTTCATTTACCCAATTTCAGACAACCAATGGGTTTCTCATCTAGTGATTGTGCCTAAAAAGAATGGTAAATTGAGGGTATGTATTGATTATCGAGAATTTAATAATGCTACCCTGAAAGATCATTTTCCTTTACCCTTTATAGATCAAGTGTTAGATACATTAGCAGGAAAAAAGTATTTCTCATTTTTGGATGGTTGTAGTGGTTACAATCAAATTCAGGTAGCACCTGAAGATCAAGATAAAACCACATTCACCTACACATGGGGAACTTATGCTTACCAAGTACTCCCTTTTGGATTGTGCAATGCACCTGCAACATTCCAAAGATAAATACTAGGAATTTTTTCTGATCTAATACATGATTGTATAAAGGTGTATATGGATGACTTTACAGTTTATGGAAATACATTTGAAGAAGCTTTAGAAAATTTGGAAATAGTTCCTTAAAGATGTAAGTAAGCAAACTTTTCACTAAGCCATGAAAAGTATTTTATGATGTTTACAGAAGGGATTGATTTAGGACATCACATTTCAGGAGATGGAATTAAGGTTGATAAATCTAAAGTTGAAGTCATCTCTAAATTATCAATTCCAAGTTGTCAAAAGGATGTTAGAAGTTTTCTAGGATTCACATGATACTATAGAATGTTTATAGAAAATTTCACTAAACTAGCATCCCCACTCTTCAAGTTACTCACAAAAGATTGTGAATTCAATTGGAATCCTGATTGTCAGTTCGCATTCGAGACCTTAAAAGCAAAAATTTCTGAGGCACCCATCTTAAGAGGTCCAAATTGGAAACTAACTTTTCACATTTCAATAGATGCTTCAGATACAACTCTAGGAGTTGTATTAGGACAAAAAGATCTGATCCCATATGCCATCTATTACACAAGAAAATTTTTTACTCCCACTGGGTTAAATTACACTATAACTGAAAAGGAATTCTTAGCTATTCTTCATGCCATCAACAAGTTTAGACATTACATAACATGCTATGAAACCTTTGTTCATACAGATCACTCTGCAATTAGGTACTTAATGAATAAACCTATTACTAATTGCAGAGTTGCAAGATGGTTATTGCTCCTGCAAGAATTCAACATAACTGTTCTAGATAGACCTGGAAAACAAAACACAGTTGCTGATTTCTTGTCTAGAATTCAAAACATCAAAGATGACACTGAAGTTGAAGATATATTTCCTGATGAATATCTTTTTGCAGTAACTACTCAAACCCCTTGGTTTGAAGATATTGCTAATTACTTAGTCACAGGAAAATTACCTTCACATTTGTTTCCTATGGAGAAATGAAAATCATTCAAGCAAGTGAAGGTTACTCATGGATTACTAATGAATTGTATAAAACAAATCCAGATCTCATGATTAGAAGATGTGTTCGAGAATATGAAATGCATAAAATTATTAAGGCATGTCATGATGAACCTTGTGGTGGAAACTTTACTAACAAGATGACAACCTATAAAATCCTTCATTTAGGATATTATTGGCCCTCCATCGTCAGAGACACCAAAGAATATGTCAAAAGGTGTGACAACTACCAAAGGGTAGGGAAACCTTCTCCATCAGATAAAATGCCACTACAAACTCAGGTCTTCATTGAACCTTTTGAGAAATGGGCCTTGGATTTTGTTGGACCAATTAATCCTCCATCCAAACAAAAGAAGTATATTTTGGTATGCACCGATTATGTCACCAAATGGGTAGAGGCTAAAGCATTACCTTTTGCTAATGAAAAATCTGTAGTTAATTTTCTTTTTGAGGACATCTTCACTCATTTTGGTGTTCCAAGATAAATTGTGACAGATCAAGGATCTCAATTTACATCTAAAATGGTGGAGAGACTTGTGGAAGAATACAAGATAAAGCATAGAAAGTCTACTCCTTACCATCCACAAGCAAACGGGCAAGTTGAATCTACCAATAAGGTGATTGAAGGAATTCTCACTAAGACTATACATCTACACAGAAGAGATTGGGCAGAAAGGCTTCCTGAAACCTTATGGGCCTATCGAACTACATGGAGGAACACAACAGGATATACTCCCTATGAGATTGTTTATGTAAAGAAAGTCTTGTTCCCTATAGAGTTTCAAATCAGAACCTTCAATATGGCAATCCAATTGGGACTGGATTTATCAGAAGCACAGAAACATAGATTGGAGCAAATCAATGAGCTTGACGAAATCAGGCAAGATGTAGCTCAAAGAACCAGTTTAGTATAACAACAAAGGGATAAATGGAATGATAATTATATCAAGGAAAAGAAGTTTCAAGCAAGGGATTGGGCACCTTTGTTCGATTAAAAATTCAAAGATTTTCAAGGGAAGTTTCAGACTCATTGGCTGGGGCCATATGAGATTGAGAAAGTCTTTAATAATGGAGTAGTGAGAATAAGGACAATAGCTGAAAGAAAGGTACCTCTTCTTGTGAATGGTCATCGGTTAAAGATATATCATAAGCCAATTTCAAGAGAGGATTTTGTCAGAATTTTCCAAGATAGCACTGAAATGAAGTTGGTGAAGAAGAATTCTTCTTCTCCAATATATATATATATATAGATATATATAAATAAAATGTATAGGTTTGAAAACCAATTGTTCACTGGCTTACTTATATAAGAAATACAGGGTGAAAATAAGAGATTTCTGACATACTATATTTCCTGTTTTCTTTCTGTAATAAGTAGTGACATAAAGCTACATTCATTTTCAGTTCCTATTCTACAAATAAATTTCATTTCATTTCATCTCACTTCACTTTCATTCCCTTTCATTGTTATATTCCATTTTCATTTCATTATATTCCATTTTCATTTCATTTCACATTCATGTTCCATACCCATACTTCATCTTTATCATGTTCTGCGGCTAATTACATTCCGCAGATAATTTGATTCTGCAGCCATATCTCATTCCACAACTTTGTTCCAAATAAATGATGATTGCAAAAATTGAAGAATCTTGTTTTTGAAGACCGATATGCTAGAAAGGGTATCTGTGGATCAACATCAAAGAAAACAACAAACGAAAAGGTTAAGTTCTAAGAGGTAAAGTGAAAAAATTTATTTTAAATAGCAAGGTTAGAACATAAAGCATGTATAATATGGGCATTCATATGTTTCCTTGATGAATCATCATTTGATTTGATTGCAATCTCCATCGTATTGCATATCTGCCACATCCTCCATATTTTGTCGCATAATGGTCCATAATTAACTCCCTCATTGTTTTTAATGGTCATGACTACGACGTGATATACTTGCCCATGTTTCTTCAAAACCCCTACCATCTACTTATTTCATACAAACCCACAGTTCCTTTCACCATATTCGCAGTCAGTACATTTCATAAACCAGGAAGGGTAATTCTGAAGGTTAAGGAACTCTGTGTAGTAGAAGGCATGAGGCTCATTATAAGATCATAACCGATAGGAGCAAAGTATATGGAAGGATACCCACACCTCAAGGAAATGTTGTACAAGGCTGGATGGCTCAAATTCATCGAAACATTTGATGGTTTTCATAAGGATATTACAAAATCCTTTGCTAGATCTTTTGATGGCATAGAGGTAGAAATTGGAGATATTAAGTTTGCAGTAACTGAGTCATTCATAACCGAGGCTACAAAACTTCCAAGGCATGGTGAAAGATGGTTCAAAAATAAGGAATTCCACAGTGAATCATGGAAAGTAATACCTAGAAACCTAGGTATGGATGTCTCTATTTTTAGAAAAGGAATTCCCATTTCAGCTCCTAAAAGTAAGTGGAGGACCATGCTTTTTATATTACAGAAATTTATCATCTGTGAAGGGAGATTCAGTTTCATGTATATCTACCATATTCGTTTACTGATGAATTTTCTCGAAAACGAAGAAATCAATCTTCGTTTCTTCCTGCTAAATAGTTTAAGACGGATGGCCTCAAATATGAAAAATAAAATAGATTTCAAAGATACAACCATGTATCATCATGGGTTGATAAAGGTAATGATTGAGTTTCATTTAAAAGGCATAGGAGATACCTGGGAGAATTTCCTCATTAGAAACCATCTCCAAGAAGCACCAGAGTCACCCAAAGAAGATAATGTTAGAAGAAGCAGAAGAAATAAGATTGGCATAACTATTAAAGACAGACCTGAGTCTTCATTACTAAAAGATTATGAAAAATTAATCTCTAAAGAACTGGCAGTATCAGTAAGCAAATTAGGGCAAGAAGAAAAATAAGAAAGGAGAAAAAGGTCACATAGGGGGAGAATATAAGTCATCCATGTTGTGGGATAAAATCCCCTAGGGTCTTGGGTGGATACCCTAGCAGACCGGAGGTTATCTATACAAAAAAACACACATTCCATACAGCCATAATGCTACTATAAGCAAACTCTATGATAGGGGGCGTGTCTGAGGTCCTACGTTTGAGAAGAGCCTTCCAGGGTCCAAACCCTTCTTGGAGTTCCTTTTGCTCCTTTGACTTGCAAAACAACCAATTCAAGAAAGTACAACAGTATATGGACTAAACATCACAAAGAAACCATCTTCATATTATAAGGAAAGGTAGTTAGTTATGCAATTAAACAACCATTCACATATGAATCATAACATGAATATCATAAACATGAAGAAGATCTATATCAGGAAAAAAGACATGTGTTTCGTTTATTATAGACAAATAAAGTACATAAAGGAATAATTTCACCTAATTCGTCCTTTCGTAGGCTCCAAGCGGAACCGTCTCCCAGATTCGTCCAGTCTCAAGCCTTTAACAAACTCCTTCCATGACTTACTCCATGATATCTCAAATAGTATGAAAACATCATCGCACACAAGGAAACAAGGGTTTCCTGTAGAATGGGGGAAGTGCAGGAGGCACTAGGATCTTCAGACCTGGTCAGAGAAATCTCAGCATAATAATCTTTCTCTCTCTTCTCTCCTCCTTTTGGCCCTCCCATTGAAGCCTTTTTATACTTCTCCCAAAGTAGTTTTTTAGTTGGGAATTCATTGGGAACAGTTGGGCCATGGGCACTAACAGGTAATCAACAGGTAGAACCCATGATCTCCGCTCGAAATTAAGGAGATTTATATTTTTTAAAGTTTTTTAAGACATATACGTGGGTTGGGTATACACAGACCTGCGTAAACACGTGTTTAGCTCAGGGAAATGTCATGTATAGGGAATAAAACATTGTTTTTTAAATCTGGGACCAGGTCTGGAAGGAGGGGTTTCCCTAGGCCATGAGTGCAGCATCACAAACCACAAGAGTGAGATTTGGAGCTATTACAGATGTCCCCTAATATATGAGGTCAGAAGGGGTACATGATGGCTGAAATGTATTAAGCAAGTTCATGGAAAGGAAATATGTCGAAAACTAAGAAGGACTGCACCAGAATTCAGCCTGCCAAGCCACAAAAGGAGATAAAAAAGAAACACTATCTGAGGTAGGCATACCCATGCTCAGAGAAAGTATAGCATGTCCACATATCAAGTACAAGTGGATCCACTAAGTATACAATTATAAATGACTGGAAAATACATAATGGATCATCTGATCATGATCGAACAAGTACATGTATGAATGTCACATATAAGAATGTCAATGATGCTGAAGGATGAAGCGGATCACTGATATCAAAGACTGATCCAAAAAATTACCAAATGAACATGATGGAATAAGATGGTACTACACTGCAAACTCAGGTGCCAGCATATAAAATGTCGCCATGAATGACTGCAACATATAAGGTGAAGTGGTATCAACTAGCAGCAACAGGAGCAACTGTCGAGTGAACGAATGAATGTTGATACAACCTAAGGCCTTCACTGACCACCATGGTACATTTCTACAGCATGGGAATAAATGATCTGAAGTCAACCATGTGAGAAATCGTTTGATTACCGGTCATTGATTAATACCGTTAACAAATGCGAGACTACTCACTGATAATGATAATGAGTGTCAAGGTACCCAATACAATCCAACAAGTGTGAATAGATGAACTGGAGTCGAACACCTATAAGAATCTATCATGGTTTCCCAGTGTTGATAACGAAGGATCTGCCACTAATGACTACAAACCCCAAGGTACTGCAAAATGGAATCTAGATCTTTGCCCCAGATTAATGAGTCGAAGTCGATAGGGAAAGATCTGCTAGAAAGAAGGAATTAAGGCATCCTCCATCAATCTAGCGTGAGTGTAACCCGTAGGCCAATAATGTGGAAGGAATCAGATGAAAAAGATGTAGTAACCCAACCGAAGTACGTTTCTGGCGTACAAAAGATGTGGCTAGCGCACGACATAAACCCTCTGAACCAACCAATAATGAAAGTTGACACAGAGGCGAGGTATCCACCAATAGGGTCAAATGGAAACCAAGGTACTGCACGAATCCCAATGTGTGATAATGTAAGTTGATGTCGAACACAAGGGAAACCACTCAGTTAAAGACCCATGATACTGATCGATGCTGAGCACAAGGTGACCTATCAATAATGAAAATAGGGCCAGGGTGTAGCTCTAGGCCTGTCCTCAGAGCAAGTTGTCATCGTCGATAAGGACAAGACCCGCCAGCAAGAAGTCAATGGATACCTTCTCAAACCAGCATGAGTAAAGGACCAATATTATTGATGTGATGATAGACATAGTTGTTGCGGGATTTTATCCCCTAAGGCTTTTGGGTGGTACCCTAGCAGACTGAAAGTTGTCTAAATCAAGAAACATGCACACACACAGCCATTATGCTAGAAAAAACTATTTCTAAGGTGAGAAGGACGTACCTCAGGTCCTACGTTCAGGTAGTTCCTCAAGGGTCCAAACCCTTCTTCACGTCCCTTTCGCTCCTTTGCCCTGCAAAACCAACAATTCCAAACAATGCAGTAATATATGGACAAAGATTTATATGAAAATCACCTTTATGTTATACAAGAAAGGAGTTAGTTATAAACTTTTAGACATCCATTCATACATGAAATTCAAACATGAACATCATTAACATAAAGAAAGAAGCATATTGGGAACAAGATGTGTTTCTTTATTAGACAAATAGAATAGTATAGAAAAAGAGAAATATCACCTGAGCAACTTCTGCAGGCTCAAAGCTCAGCCTCCTTCTGGATTTGTCCCGCCTCAAGCCTCTAGTAGATCTCCTTCTAATACTCACTCCAAGATGTCATAACTAAGGGATGAACATCAAATCACAAGGAAACAAGGGTTTCCTGTACAAATGGGGGAAGTGCAGAAGGCACAAGGGTCTTCAGACCTGGTCAGGGGAAATCTCAGTATAATAACCTTTCTCTCTCTTCTCTCCTCCTTTAGGCCTTCCCTTTGATGTCTTTTTATACCAATTCCAAGGTAGTTTTTTAGTTAGGAATTGGTTAGGAACAGTTGGGGCCACGGGCACTAACAGGTGATTAGCAGGTAAAACCTGCGATCTCCGCCTGAAAATAAGGAGTTTTATATTTTTTTAAGTGTTTTAATACATATACGCGGGTTGGGTATATATGGACCCACGTATACAAGCGTTTAACTCAGGGAAATGTCGCGTACAGGGAATAAAACACTGTTTTTTAAATTTGGGACTAGGTCTGGAACGAGGGGTTGCCCTAGGCCATGAGTACAGCATCACAAACCATAATAGTGAGATTTGGAGCTATAATAGATGCCCCCTAATATATGAGGTCAGAAGGGGTACATGATGGCCGAAATATATTAAGAAATTACATGGAAAGGAAATCTACCAAAAGTCGAGGAGTACTTCACCAGAATTCAGCCTGCTAAGCCACAAAAGGAGATCAGAAAGAAACACCGTCTGAGGCAGGCATACCCATGCTCAGAGAAAGAAAATCATGTCCTCATATCAAGTACAAGTGGATACACTAAGTATACAGATATAAATGACTGGAAAATACATAATGGATCATCTGATCATGATCGAACAAGTACATGTCTGAATATCACATATAAAATTGTTAATGATGCTGAGAAATACAATGGATCACTGATATCAAAGACTGATCTGAAAAAGGTACCAACTGAACATGATGGAAAAGGATGGTACTACACTGAAAACTCAGGTGCCAGCATATAGAATGTCACCATGACTGACTGCAACATATAAGGTGGAGCGTATCAACTAGCAGCAACAGGAGCAACTGTCAAGTGAACCAATGAATGCTGATACAACCTGAGGTCTTCACCGACCGCCGTGGTACATTTCTACACCATGGGAATAAATGATCTGAATTCGACTATGTGAGAAATCGTTTGATTACCGGTCATTGATGTATACCATTAACAAATGCGAGACTACTCACCGATAATGATAATGAGCGTCAAGGTACCCAGTACAAACCAGCAAGCGCGAATAAATGAGCTGAAGTTGAACACCTGTAAGAATCTATCGATCAGGAGACAATGATGGTTTCCCACTGTCGATAGCGAAGGATCTGCCACTAATGACTGCAAATCCCAAGGTACTGCCAAATGGACTCTAGATCTCCCAGAGCAATGAGTCAGAGTCAATAGGGAAAGATCCGCTAGAAGGAAGGCATTAAGGCATCCTTCATCAATCTAGCACGAGTGTAACCCGTAGGCCAATAATGTGGAAGGAATCGGACAAAAAAAGATGTAGTAACCGAACCGAAGTACGTTTCTGGCGTACACAAGATG